>JAJJWW010016175.1:0-114920 GCA_023531295.1 Papaver armeniacum
CAGTCCTACACATGTCTATTCCCCAAGATTGCTCATGGAGCTGGCGTAGAATTTTGAGCTGTAGAGAAGATGCCAAACCTTTTTTAGGTACCATTTTAGGTAATGGTCAAAGCACAAGCTTCTTATTTGATTTCTGGCACCCTAAAGGTAGACTATGTGATTGGGCCCCTGTTTTAACTATTCATACTGTAAGTCAGTACGACAAACACTCTGTTGCTGATTTTATTAATGTTCATGGCTGGGTTTTTCCGAATGTTGCTGGATTTAATGAAGACTTCTGTAATCAGATTAGGGAGGTTGAAGTTAATTTTTTAGAGAATGATGTTAAAGTGTGGAAAGCTAGCTGCTCAGGTACCTTTTCTATGAAGTGTACTTATGATGCTATCACTTTATCTAGGCCTGACATGGAGTGGCATCGATTAGTGTGGTTTAAGGGTCTCATTCCTCGTCACTCTTTCATTCGCTGGTTAGCTATGCACAATAGACTCAAAACTCAATGCAGACTTATGCAATGGGTTTTATCTCCGACCCAGTCTGTCTTCTTTGCAATGAGGCCCCTGAAGATGCTGATCATCTTTTTAGTAAATGCACGTTTTCTTCTGTCATTTGGAAAGGTCTAATGATAAAACTTGGTTACTCTAGATCTTGCACTCTGAATTGGGAGCAAGAATTGAAATGGTGCAGTGAACATTTTACCGATGATGGTGCTGTTAATTCCATTTGGAAGCTCACCCTCAACAACTTCATATATCACATTTGGAAAGAACGAAACAAAAGACTTCATTCTGTTAAGGCAAATTCTGAAGCTTCGGTTAGCTACTTTATAGTCAACGATGTGCGTTTAAAGATTGAATATGGTAACTTGTCTGACATGGATTCTGCCTTTGTTAGATCCTTTTTGCGCAGATGGGGAGTTTCCTGCAGGTTGAAGGAAAAGAGGCATATTGCTTGTAAATGGCAATTTCCAGCTGCAGATGAAGTAATGCTCAATATTGATGGGTCTAGATGCGACGATTTAGGGAGTTTTGGTGCAATTATGAGAGACAATCTTGGCCAACCTATTGCTGCTGCTATTGGAGGTTCAGGTCCTGATTCTGTTCTCTCTTTAGAATTACAAGGTGCTGAGCTTGCTATGAAATGCGCTATCTCGAAAAATCAGAGGAAAATTCTGATTAATACTGATTCCATGGCTGTTTGTAAGTTGTTGAAGAGTAAAGATCCTAAACCTGGTTGGGCTATCTTGAATCTTTGGAGAAGAATTTTCCAACTCCGCAAATGGTTTCACAGATTCAGAATTGAGCATATTTATAGGGAGACGAATCGTGTTGCTGATGATTTGGCAGCTTTTCATCCTTCTCAACTTTACTTAGATGTTAATGAGTTTAGCTCTGAGCTAAAGCAGATCCTTGAGGATGATAAAGTGAATACTTATTATAGGGAGTAGTTGTTGTGTAGTTGTTTCTTTTTCTTTCTTATCGGTTTGGGTCTCCTTAACCCAGCGTGTTGTTTCAAAACCAAAAAAAAAAAAAAAAACTTTGCCGTTTCATCATTTTTCAACGTGGGTATTAGATTTTTGGGTACCAGTCATTTATCGTCCAAATGACTTTACCACTGTGAATCTCCTCCCCTTTTAACGTGTACAAGAGAATAAGAGAATATTAAAGCTTTACCTTTCGTAACCGTTAGATCTCTCTATATTAATTTTTAGCCACTAGATCTAGAACTATTTTACAAAAAAAATCTTGTCACAAAAAGATTCTCATCACAAAAATATTTCTGTCACAAACTATTATCCTTAGGCGTTGGATTATTAGATTTCCATTTTCTATCAATAGTTAAAGGAGTGGTATAAAAAATACTAGATGATCGCTGCCACGGTGGGACGGCCGACCGAAAAAATTGATGCAAAATTAAATTTTATACTCACAATTTAGTTTCGTCATAATGACACGGAAACAAAGGGATGTTCAAAAGTTTAATTTCGCCATAAAGGCACGGAAGCAAAGAGATGTTCAAACAAGCACAATCGAAACATTTAATCGTTCTGGTAATTATTCCTAAAAATTTGGTACAATCTCGGGCTATCAAACGCTTAACATTTTTTTTTTTGCTAAGAAACACACAATTTTATTAAGAAAGAAGAGACTTACAGACATCATTAAGGTTCTCCTTCCTAATAAGAGAGTTCAAAAAATAAGGAACAGAGACCCAAAGACCCTTAAGACTAAGTTTTCTAGCCCGACGTGCAAGCCGGTCTGCTAGGAAATTTTTCACACGCTTAATGTACATAATTTTAAAGGACAAAGAACTAGAAATTGAACTCCGACATTGTTCGACAAGATCACTACTTCTCCAAGCAATATTAGTATCCACACCATTACTGAAGTGCACAAGCTGAAGACAGTCACTTACAAAGACGACTCTGGAAAGATTCATCTCTTCTTCCCAAGAGATGGCCAAAATTAGTGCAGCAGCTTCAGCACCTACTGCATTTGTCATCAAACCATAGTCCGATCGAGTACTTCTCACATTTCCTGCAATGTCACACCAAATAACACCCATACCCATTTTAAAATCTTTGAAGGAACCATCAATAAACATAAAATGATCCACCTCTGCAATAGGGATCTTGATATCACTAAGAGGAACAGTTGATGGAGACTGAGGAGAAATATAAGTGTTAATCATTTGCTTTGCATCCAATATGACCTTATTCAAATCAACAGAGGCATTCCTGAACAAAACATCGCATCTTAACTTCCAAATACACCACAAAACAATGGCACATATACTAGGCCAAGAGACATGAAAAGGTGAAACACCAAGAACATAGTCATGCCAAAACAGAAAAGAAATCATCAATCCAATCCAAATCCAGGTTTATCAAGTGCTGTAAAGAAAGACCAAACCAAAATGTTTCACAATTGAACAACTAATAAATAGGTGCATCACTGTTTATTCATGTCTCAGACAAAGAGGACATATGACATCAACTTCAGGGTTATAAAAGTGAATCATGGTATTAACTGGAAGCATGTATGCAAATATTTTAAACAAAAAATATTTAATTTTAGGCAAACAGTCAATGGCCCAAACTTTCCTCGAGAATGCAGTATCAGCAGGTGGCGAAAAATCATTCATATAAACTCTATAAGCAGATTTAATAGTGAACTTACCATTGCTAGTGTGTGCCCACTTCAAAGAATCACTCTGATTAAGATTAAATCTAATTGACTTAATCCTAGTGACTTCATCAGAAGAGAATAAAGTAGATATCAGATTGTCATTCCAACAACCATTCTGAACATCAAGAAGTTCATTAACAAAAACATAATTATTATGAGCAGGATGACTGGGCACCGAGGGACTTAAATTTCCAGGTATCCAGTTAGAATTCCAAATACTAGAAGAAGCCCCATCATTTATTTTCACCACTGAATTAGCATTAATAAATTGAACCCCATTAATTAACAATACCTTTCCAAATCCAAGATGAGGAATTAGCTGCTTTGTGAATTTCTAACAAGTTCTGATTAGGAAAGTACTTGTCTTTCATAAAACGAGAAAGTAAGAAATTAGGATTATTTAAAATCCTCCAACCCAGCTGTTGATGGTGGATTTTCATTTAAGGCTAAAATTGTAAATGCCAAAATTATGCGCTAACATCTTGCAAAAGACCAAGCCATTAATAAGTGATGAAGACAACAATCCCAATATTCCGTGAATTAAATACACAAATTCATCCAGGTTGGAGCATGTAGCAACAATCCCATATACCACAGTGGAATTCTGACATTATTAATTAATGCATGACCCGACCTCGTATTTCTGTACTCATTACCGGTGCGGCATAACGACTGAGTGTTGTTCTCAAAGCAGAGCAACACGAATCTCAAGCATTAATAATGAAGCATGTACGAAATACCCATACGAGGCTACAACTCTTGGTGTGTTATACTAGCCCGATTGAGCATATTTTGAATGCGGACTGTCCATATCGGTCTCGAAACAATAATGACCACGCAAGTTGTCCCACGATTTAACCAGCACAGACGAACCCTAGCGGGAGCGGGCATCACGGCAATGACCACCGGCGGCCCCCTTAGTGCCATGGCCGGTCAAGTACAAGTCCGCCCTCCAAACAACCACCAAAAACCGGCACTGAGTTGGATGTCCAAGGCGGTATGGAACGACTTGGAGGAGCTCGTATGAACAAAGGTTGCCTACGGCGATCTAAAATCCATCACGTCCGTTCATCTTCGCTAGCGCAATTTTTGTGGCGCGGATCGCCCCATTCCAGTCGTACAAGCACCGTTATGAACACCGCGGGCCCCCTTTCTACACTGCATAGCCGACCATCTCACGACCTAGTTAGGGAAGGAGCAAACGCTTACCCAAAGTTTGGCGGCGTGATGCTTTAAGGGTCGTGAGGAAATTCCACTAAGGGTCTTAAATCGATCCAGACCATCCCAACTTCACCCGGAATGTTTGGATGGCTTAGATCAGATCCCCAGCCGTCAGACAGGTATTGGCGTGATCACCACCGGCCCAATGTGGGCCCCACATGGTCGGCCTCCCCAAAGGAGGAGCATAGCTTTCCAAACCGTTCGGTTGGAATCGTGTACACACGACCGATCCAAAACCCTAATTAGGGTTTGCGGCATGTTACATGTGTCGCTAATCGATCATGAGCGTCCATCTTCGCAAGCTTGGACGAAGGGTGTAGATGTAGACTTAAAAGGTCCTGAGCATGTCAACATGATCATCATGGGACCACCTACACACATGACCGGTCGACCAAGGCCAACCATGGCTGGATGTTTCAAAACGCGTGCCCGAAGTAAGCATGGTGTGCGGTTTCCAACTTCTTTGCAGCATGGGATTTCTGTTGCAAATCAATCTCAACCGCTCTTCTTTACCGGTAAACTTGAGTGGCCTAGATCGCACCTTCGTGGGATAGTGAAGTATAAACATGGACACCAGCATGTCGTCTACACACATGCATGATCGGTCCTCTATAAAACACTTCCCATGCTTGGATTCAACCAAGCTGAAAGAAGGAACTTGCGTACCTCTTAAACCCCAATCCAACGGTCATGAGATGATGCGTGTCGTAGGTGCAATCAAATTAATTCAATATTTCCACTCAATTAAAAATAATATAATGGAAGTCAAGTTCGTTCCCACGAGGAGCAAGTGATCTTAGTTGTAAAAGTTGTCACGAAAGGGGGTGTAAAGCAAAATAAAAATAAACAAAACAATTAAAATCGAAAGTTGAAAGATGAAAGCAATAAGAGAGAGAAGATCAAGGAATCCTTCTTCGTTCGAAACAATGATTGAAGTTATGTTCTTTTCTACTTGTTATTAGTCTGATTATCACCTTAGTAGGATAGCGAGGTCCGCTTAGCTAGCCCCAAAATCCCTAATTTCACTGAGTAACAGGTCCGCTTAGTTATCAGATTCTATTCAAAAGAACCACCTTGAGGTCCGCTTACAAGATGTAATTCCCAGAATGCATTAAGATTTATGAATTTAGGTTTAGTACTAGTAGTTAAACTCGGTTCGCTTGGTCCACTTTCTAGTTGTTTCTACACACAATTGCTCCACGGAATCCCTCCGCAAGGTCTCGTGTTTTCTACTTGTGTAAAGTGTCGAGAACGATTACGTATTCCCTAACTTATACTAGATATAGATCAATTAACAAATCAATTTAGCGTGCACTCCAAACAATCTATCAATCAATCATGAGTGTCTTTAAGATCACTCCTATTAGTAAAAACAATCGATAATCATGTGAAAAACTTCAAGATAGAATTGAAAACAAAAACTCAAATCATGTTAAGAACTAGGAATTCATCCTCAATCAATAGAAAAATTAGCTACTCATGTTTTTGAAATTCACACAAATAATAATAATTAAAAGAAGAATTTTCAAATTCGCACAAGTAATTAAAAAGAAAAATCTTAGAAAAGCAAGCAAAAACACAAGTGATGTGTGTGTAGAGAGGTGTGTAGAAGTTGTGAAAACTTCTCTATTTATAGGCTTCAATATTCTCCAAATCTTCCAAGGATTAGAATCCTTTTCCTTTTGCAATTCAATCTCCAAATCCAAGCTTTTCTCAACTCTTCCACCTTCTCTTTCCAAATTTGAGTCCAATTCTCCATCCAATTCCTAGCCCAAGTCTTCATACCCATGAGAGAAGTCCATAGAAAGTTCTGGAATTTTGCTCGCGCGGAAAAACTGGGATTGTGGCCGGAATTTGGCCGGAAAACGTCGCCGCCGGCCACCTGGAAATTTCTCCGTCGAGAGAATATTCGACGGAATATTCCGTCCGGTCCACCGTTAGGACTAACGGTCAAAAGGTCAAACCGTCAGTCAAACCGTTAGTCACGGTCAGGAGTGAGTCCTTCGAGTCGAACCAGAGTCGGCTAGCTAACTCGGGTGGCGGTCCTAGCCGAGCCACTTTGCACAGGCCAAACTTGTTGCAGCACAATCATTGTGCATGACCAGCCATCATGGCCCTGGCTATTCCATCCATCTCAACTTTGACTTTGAATAACTCACAAGCAGCATTAACGACCCCGGAGCTCACTTGTCTCAGCACCACCTTCATCTCAGGCCACTGCTCCCTAGCCAAGCACAACCACTTTACCCCAGAGTTACACTATCACAGCCTCTCCCTGTAATCTGCTACATTCCCTGCAGCTCTCAATGCTAGCTCATGCCTGCAACTCATATTTCAACAATGTGCCAGGCTAAGTCATTTCCGTTCTCCCATATCCGCTTCATGCAACATCAGAGACACATTCTATAATTTTGCTCAACACTTTGCAATCAAAACTTGTAATTCCAACTGCAATTTCTACTCCAGCTTGCCCTGCAAAACACAAATCCAATAACAGCCCCAGTTTCAAAACCATGTCATGGTACTTCCATTTGCATCTGTTATACCTCCTTCTCAGTCATTACAATGACCACCATCTTCTGTTCTTCTTCAGTCGATAGCTCACTACCTCCAACCTTCCCTGTAAATTCATCTTTGAATCAACAACAACAGGTTTTCTCCACTGAAACTTTCACTGCAATATCTGCTCTCAAACTTCAATGCAACTTCAACAGCTATTGCAAAATCACCACCTGCAACTCCATTGCAGCCAACACAGCTTCATCTCCTCCCTGAGCTTCATCATTACTTTGTTTATCACAAACCCATTCACAGTCTCTTCTCAGATTTGATCTGCTTCACATCTCGATTCACAACATCAGAGTTTATTCCCAAACTCTCAGTAGCACTCACTTCGATCAACCCATTCTTCATCTTGAACCACAAACCCATCTCTCAACAACATCGATTTCTTCTCATAGATATCATCTTTTTTCACTGGCCATCTTCGATTCAATCTCGGAGTGCGACCTCATCTCCACTTCAAAGCGCAAAACCTAATTCGAACTTTGATAACAAAGAGCCATGAATCATGTATCGATTTCACTCGATTTTCAGTCCTTACTTCTTCTCTCAATCTCGATCTCACTCTCGACCTTTCAACAGCAGCCTCTCTCTCTGTAAACGGATTCAGACAAAATGATTGAAAATAACTCTCGATTTAGGGTTGATAAAATGGGGCGGATCTGGATCCGGGTGTGGGTGTGGGTTGGGTTTCAACACCATGGACATAACCCATCCATTACCCGGCTGATAGTAGCACTTCGTTTCTAGATAAGGGCTACCAGGTTTGGCGACCCCTTAACTTCAAGCTGTCCTTTCTCTAGTAATCCTCTAATAAAGAGTAGCCCTTAACCTTGGCTGATCTGTGTTTAACACTCCTCAAATTGGGTTTCCCCTTAACCTTAACTGGGCTCCATATATCAATCGCCTGTAAAATGACCTCTTTGCCCTTTTTGCTCAAATTGGGTGCTTTCTTCTTCTTTTCCTCCGTGCGACTCCAAAGTAGCTATAAAACTCAAAACAAGCGTAAAATACATAATTTACAAGAAAAATAGCAAAGAAAGCATAAACTACTAGATAGTAAATTAGGTGTATTCTACACCTATCAAATTCCCCCACACTTAGACTTTGCTAGTCCTCGAGCAAATCAAACTAAAAACTCACAACTTCAAAGCGTTCTAGTTTCACAAGCATCCAAAGAGTTATGAGGACATAGAATTTCTGCATGCTAGTAATAAGAAGTTAGAAATACTAAAGAACATATTCTCGTTCTTAATTGTTGAGTGAGAAATAACCACACCATAATGAGAGAACGCGTGTTTGAGAAACGATCAATAAGCATTTCGCCTCGACTTCTGCCTCACCAAAAATTTTTTTTATGATAATTGCACTCAAAAAGACAGCTTTTTTATGGTTCTCACATGTGTGCAGGTAGGAATGAAGAGAGAATTCTGCAACACGTTGAATGGTGGGAAGGATAACTTCCGAAATTTTGAAAAACCCACATCTTTTAATATTTTGAAAAACCATTTTTTCTGACGATCTCTAAGAAAGGAAATCAACCATTATTATCGAGGATGAGATTACTTACTTACCTTCACATCCGATCGCCAATTATGATAACACCACTCTCACGGCATCCAATAGAAACGTCTTCCGCTCCTCGTCTTCATCTTCTTGGTCTTCGTCTTCGGTTTCAACTATTGATGATAAACCCTTGAATTTCATAAATCCTTAACAATTTGTAACTCTTTTACCTTAAAAATCCTTGTCGCTTGAAACTTCCTTATAAATTTTCCTTTCCCACGGCTCATTAAAATATTTCTCTTTTTTTTTTTTTTTTTTTTTTTTTTTTTTTTTTTTTTTTTTTTTTTTTTTTTTTAACACAAGAGAAATTAAATACAAAATAAACCATGGCCGTGGAAGAAGTATTTTACCACTTGATTCTTCACAACTTGTATCGTCTTGAAATCATAAACTTCAAAAATTCTCACCTTTTAATTTTCTTCGCTTTCATGAATAAGTCTTCATACTTGGATATA
Organism: Papaver armeniacum; assembly: GCA_023531295.1. NCBI lineage: Eukaryota > Viridiplantae > Streptophyta > Magnoliopsida > Ranunculales > Papaveraceae > Papaver > Papaver armeniacum. The sequence goes on from JAJJWW010016175.1 coordinate 8,990, forward strand.
AAATTACCTCATTGTAGTGTAAGTCTTCAACATATATGTAAAATCCGCTCTTTTGTATGTTGCTTTACTTGTATTTGAAATTTGCTCTTTTTCTCGTTCCGTTGCTTGTAAACCTTAAACTTTTCCAACTTTCCTTGTAGATTTTGATGTCGCTCCTTGTTGATGATGAATGTGTTTCTATGGATCCGTTGTTGTCGATAGAGAGAATGGTGCTAACTGCAAATCGAACTACAAGAAGGAAGCTTTCATCCATGGACGTCACCCTCATGATTGACAAAATTAGCACTCAAGAGATCAAAGAGTAGTGCTTCTATTGGTGGGAGGTTGGGTAGCTCACCATTCTACCCGGAATTGACTTACGGTGACACACACTCAAAAGAAAGTTCTTTAATTTCTGGTCGGTGCCTCACATGATATGAATACGGGTAGTCTCCACTAATGATTTATCAGCAACTCTAATAACGCACTTCTCCCTGCACCAAATTCGCATCACCGGCATGATTAAATCCATTATTTAACACTCTAACAAACAAGAAATCCGAATGTAGTTCTCTAACATTTCCAAGTTCAATTATGTCGGTCAAAATCTCTATGTAAACATACCTAGAAGTATGCTAGTGACTCTAAAATCTTTAAAAGTTGGAATTTTTAAGTAAAAATTTTTTTTTTTTTTTTTTTTTTTTTTTTCAAAATTTTTTTTTTGTAATTTTGTTTTAAAAACATGCTTAACCACTCCCCCACACTTAAACCTTACATTGTCCTCAATGTAATTGAATCCTCCTAGTAAAGTCAAGGTGGGAAATTTTAACATGATAAGAAACAAGAAAAGAAATAACAAAAAGCAAAAAGATAAGAAATACAAAACCGATGGGTTGCCTCCCATTAAGCGCTTGTTTTAAAGTCGACGGCCCGACTTAGCTCTTACGGCACATTACTCCTCCGGAGGAGTGCATCTTGAAGTCCAATTACGTCCACATGCTCCGTTGGAAAGTTTTCATAATATGGCTTCAACCTATGGCCGTTGACTTTCAATTGTTGTCTGTTTTTTCGCTAACAATATCAACTGCACCATGAGCATAAACATTAGTAACAACAAATGGTCCCACCCAACGGGACTTAAGCTTTCCAGGAAATAAACGTAAACGAGTATTAAATAAAAGAACTTTTTGCCCCACAACAAAACTTTTCGCGAAATCATCTTGTCATGAAAAAGCTTAGTCTTTTCCTTGTAAATCCGGGCATTCTCGTAAGCATCATTACGTATCTCCTCTAACTCATGTAGTTGTAACTTCCTTTGTTTCCTGCTTCATCATACTCCATGTTGAATTTCTTTATCGCCCAATAAGCCTTATGTTCAAGTTCAACCGGAAGATGACAAGCCTTGCCATAAACCAACCTATATGGAGACATACCAATCGGTGTCTTATATGCCGTTCTATACGCCCAAAGTGCATCGTTGAGCTTAAAGCTCCAATCTTTCCTCGTGGTATTCACCGTTTTCTCAAGAATGGACTTGATCTCACGATTTGAAATTTCCGCTTGTCCACTAGTTTGTGGATGATAAGGCGTACCAATTTTGTGTGTTATGTTGTACTTCTTGAGGAGAGCGTGGAAAGCCTTCTTGAAATGTGAGCCTCCATCGCTTATCACCACTCTTGGTGTTCCATGCCTATTGAAAATATTTTCCCTTACAAAATCACAAACAACTTGAGAGTCATTAGTCTTGGTGGCTCTAGCTTCCACCCATTTCGAAACATAATCAACGGCAAGAAGTATATAAAAATTCCCATTCGAATTGACAAAAGGGCCCATAAAATCAATACCCCACACATCAAAAATCTCAACGGCGAGAATTGGTGTGAGTGGCATTTGATTTCGAGCACCTAGATTGCCCGTTCGTTGACATCTATCACACGATTTACAAAAACATATGAATCTTCAAACAAGGTGGGCCAATAAAATCCACTCTCGAGAACTTTGAGAGCGGTACGTTTCGAACCAAAGTGGCCACCACATGCAAAAGTGTGGCAAAAGGAAAGAATGGATTGAAATTCGGAATTAGGCACGCACCTTCGCATTATTTGATCAACGCCATATTTCCATAAGTATGGTTCATCCCACACATATTGCTTAGCTACCTTCTTAAGTTTCATCTTTTGGAAGTTGGACATTGTACTAGGTACTTTCCTTGTCACCAAGTAATTCACTATATCGCATACCAAGGTGTTGATTCGTCCATGGAGAAAAGTTGTTCGTCGGAAAGCGGTCATGTAATGGAAGTTCCTCTTGAGACATAACAAGCCTACTAAGATGATCCACGGTATTCTCCACACCCCTCTTATCACGAATTTCTATGTCGAACTCTTGTAACAATAGGATCCACCGAATTAATCTTGGCTTAGCTTCTTTCTTCTTTATTAAGTGTCTTAGTGCGGCATGATCGGAATACACAATAACCTTTGTACCCACCAAGTATGATCGAAATTTTTCCAAAGCAAAAACTATAGCCAATAACTCCTTTTCCGTAGTAGAATAATTGATTTGTGCATCATTAAGGGTCCTAGATGCATAATAGATAACATGGGACAACTTGTCCACCCTTTGACCCAAAACGGCTCCAACCGCATAATCACTAGCATCACACATTAATTCAAATGGAAGATTCCAATCCGGTGATTTGATAATCGGCGCACTTGTCAACATCTCCTTTAATTTGTCAAAAGCATCCTCGCATTCCTTGTTGAAGTCGAAAGGTACCTCCTTTTGTAATAACTTGCACATCGGCATGGAGATTTTGGAGAAATCCTTGATAAACCGCCTATAGAAACCTGCATGACCAAGAAAAGAACGGATTTCCCTCACCGAAGTGGGATATTGTAAGTTTCTTATTAAATCTATCTTTGACTTGTCCACTTCGAGCCCCCGAGAGGACACAATGTGACCAAGTACTATGCCGTGGTTTACCATAAAGTGACATTTCTCCCAATTAAGGACAAGGTTTGTGTCTATGTATCGTTTAAGAATTAGTTCAAGGTTATTTAAACAACCATCAAAAGAATTGCCATAAACACTAAAGTCATCCATAAATACCTCGATGATGCGCTCCACATAATCCGAGAATATACTCACCATGCATCTTTGAAAAGTAGCCGGCGCATTGCAAAGGCCGAACGACATCCGTCTATATGCAAACGTTCCAAACGGACAAGTGAAAGTGGTCTTCTCTTGGTCCTCCGGTGCAATAACAATTTGATTGTATCCCGAATAACCATCCAAGAAGCAATAATAAGAATGCCCCGCTAACCGCTCCAACATTTGATCAATGAAAGGTAAAGGGAAGTGATCCTTGCGGGTTGCGGAATTAAGCTTTCTATAGTCAATACACACTCTCCAACCGGTTTGAACTCTTGTAGGAACAAGTTCATCGTCTTGATTTCGAACAACCGTGACTCCGGATTTCTTTGGTACCACTTGCACCGGACTAACCCACTTGCTATCGGAAATTGGGTAGATTACCCCCACACTTAGCAATTTGAGTATCTCTTTTTTCACAACCTCCATCATGGGAGGATTTAGCCGACGTTGAGCATCACGTACCGGCTTCACGTTCTCTTCCATTAGAATCCTATGCATGCACATGGATGGACTAATACCTTTGATGTCCGCAATCGTCCACCCAATAGCCGTTTTGTGCTCTTTCAAGACTCTAAGCAAACGGTCTTCTTGTACCGGCGTGAGGTTCTTAGAAATAATCACCGGAAGCTCATCTCCATCTCCCAAGAAAGCATACTTCAAATGGTCCGGAAGTGGCTTCAATTCTAGTTTGGGCGCCTTCACAATAGATGGTACAAGTACTTCATCATTCACGGGTAAAGAAATATATGAAACATCACCCTTTTTAGCTTCTTGCAATGTCGCCAAAGCACCACATATCTCCACCAATTCCTTGGAGATTTCAACATCCAAGTTAGACAAACCATGGACGTCCAATTCAATGCTCTTTTGCAACACCACATCAAGTTCATCCTCTTGGTTCAATTCCACCATTTGTTGGGCTAATGAATCAACCACATCAATGGAGTAAACGGAATGCACATCACTTGGGTAGCGCATGGCTTCAAATATATTAAAGTGTATTATCTCCTTGTCGAATTCCATAGTGAGTGTACCCTTATCAACATCAATCTTCGTCTTTGCGGTCTTCATGAATGGCCTCCCAAGAAGTAAAGAAGTAGATGATCGGTTCTCATTGTTGTCCATATCCACCACAAAGAAGTCCACCGGAAAAATAAGCTCATTTACTTGCACTAGCACGTCTTCTACAAGCCCCTTAGGATATATGTTAGACTTGTTTGCCAATTGGATAATAACTCTTGTCTCTTTCAAAGGTCCAAGATTCAAGGAGTCATATATTTGGCCGACATCACACTAATGGAAGCTCCCAAATCAAGTAAAGCATGTTCAAACCTTTGTTTACCAATAGTAATTGGCACCGTGAAACCACCGGGATCCGTGCACTTTGTAGGCATCTTCTTCAATAGCATAGCCGACGCACTCTCGCCAACTTTAGTAATTTCATTATCAAGCAACCTATCCTTCTTGATGCATAATTCCTTCATGAACTTGGCATACCTTGGAATTGTCTTGATAGCCTCAATGAATGGGATGTTGATTTCAATCTTCTTGAAGATATCCATAAGTGCCTTGTCTTGAGCTTCTTTCTTGGATTTAGCAAAACGACTAGGAAAAGGAGGTGGAGTAGTGAAAGTAGAAACCGGTTCCTTGGATTGGTCGTTTGGTGTGGAATTCTCCTTTGGTGCGGTTTCCTCCTTGTCATGGACTACCTCTTCACTAACTTCCTCATGATGACTTGGTCCCTCCACTTGTCTTCCACTTCTTAAAGTAACCGCATTAACATTCTCTCTTGGATTCACAAATGGTTGTGAAGGAAGTTTTGTGGATGCTTGAGATTTCAATAAATTCACATCGGTCGCCAATTGTCCCATTTGAGTTTGTAAGTCCTTGATGGCCGAATCGGTCTTTTGTTGGCTTTGTTGGCTTTGTTGGAACATAAAAGTAAGACCTTGCAAACCTTGCATCATGACATTAAGCTTATCATCAATTGAAGATCCTTGTTCTTTCACTTGAGGTTGGAATTGTTGATAACCACCTTGTTGTTGAGGTTGGAATCGTGATTGTTGAAAACCACCTTGTTGTGCATATGGATTAGGAGCCGCCGCTTGCTTGTTTGCATAACTAAAGTTGGGATGATCCTTCCAACCGGGATTATAGGTATTGGAGTATGGATCGTACCTTGGCCTTTGATTTGGATATAAAGCATTCACTTGTTCGGTCTCATCATCCGGAATAATTACCGCGGCCATTCTTTGCATCATAATCTCCATGTTACTCATCCTTTGATCAAGATGTGATGACGAATCACTAACTTCATGCACTCGCCTAACCGTTGGTTCATCCCTTGTGTAGAATTGTTGCGAGTTCGCCGCCATGCTTTCAATCAACTCTCTAGCTTCGGTCAAAGTCTTGTTCATTAGTGCACCACCACCCGCGGCGTCAAGAAGAGACCTATCACTTGAGTGGAGAGCTTCATAGAAGTATTGGAGTATCATAACGTCACTAAATTGATGGTGTGGACAGCTTGCCACCAACCTCTTGTATCGCTCCCAACATTCATACAATGATTCTCCCACTTGTTGTTTCAATCCACAAATCTCCTTGCGGATTTGAGTAGCTTTGGATGCGGGAAAATATCTCTCGAGGAAAATTTTCTTCATCCCATTCCATGTTGTGATACTTCCGGAAGGCAAATAATATAACCATTCCTTAGCATTACCCGCCAAAGAAAACGGGAAAGCTTTCAACATTGCTCCATCCGCATTAGTCTCCGGTGGAAGCATAGCCATAACTATGGCGTAGAAGTCCATAAGATGTTTGTTTGGGTCCTCATTCACCATGCCATGGAACTTTGGTAACTCTCTAATCAACCCGGTTTGATTTCGAAGGTTGAATTAGTTTGGATACACCATTGTTGTGTGTCAAGCTTGTGAGAAGCTAGGTCCTTTAGTGTACGATCAGCCATTGTTTCTTCCTCTTTGTCCGAATCACTTGATGAAGAAGGAGAAAGTGGAGTGTTAATCGCACGAATGAAATCCTTTAGTTGAGTGCCGGATCGAAGACGTATTGGACTCGGTCTACTCCCTTTAAGCATTCACCAAAGGTATAACCTGAAACAAGATTCTCACAAACTAAGTTAGATACGGTAAAGAATCTAACAAAGCAAAAAGAATAAAAACAACTAAAAAATCGCCCGTTGCTCCCCGCAACGGCGCCAAAATTTGATGCGTGTCGTAGGTGCAATCAAATTAATTCAATATTTCCACTCAATTAAAAATAATATAATGGAAGTCAAGTTCGTTCCCACGAGGAGCAAGTGATCTTAGTTGTAAAAGTTGTCACGAAAGGGGGGTGTAAAAAGCAAAATAAAAATAAACAAAACAATTAAAATCGAAAGTTGAAAGACGAAAGCAATAAGAGAGAGAAGATCAAGGAATCCTTCTTCGTTACGAAACAATGATTAAAGTTATGTTCTTTTCTACTTGTTATTAGTCACAGATTATCACCAACCGTAGGATAGCAGAGTCCGCTTAGCTAGCCCCAAAATCCCTAATTTCACCGAGTAACGGTCCGCTTAGTTATCGATTCTATTCAAAAGAACCACCTTGAGGTCCGCTTACAAGATGTAATTCCCAGAATGCATTAAGATTTATGAATTTAGGTTTAGTACTAGTAGTTAAACTCGGTTCGCTTGGTCCACTTTCTAGCGTTGTTTCTACACACAATTGCTCCACGGAATCCCTCAAGGTCTCGTGTTTTCTACTTGTGTAAAGTGTCGAGAACGATTACGTATTCCCTAACTTATACTAGATATAGATCAATTAACAAATCAATTTAGCGTGCACTCCAAACAATCTATCAATCAATCATGAGTGTCTTTAAGATCACTCCTATTAGTAAAAACAATCGATAATCATGTGAAAAACTTCAAGATAGAATTGAAAACAAAAACTCAAATCATGTTAAGAACTAGGAATTCATCCTCAATCAATAGAAAAATTAGCTACTCATGTTTTTGAAATTCACACAAATAATAATAATTAAAAGAAGAATTTTCAAATTCACACAAGTAATTAAAAAGAAAAATCTTAGAAAAGCAAGCAAAAACACAAGTGATGTGTGTGTAGAGAGGTGTGTAGAAGTTGTAGAAAACTTCTCTATTTATAGGCTTCAATATTCTCCAAATCTTCCAAGGATTAGAATCCTTTTCCTTTTGCAATTCAATCTCCAAATCCAAGCTTTTCTCAACTCTTCCACCTTCTCTTTCCAAATTTGAGTCCAATTCTCCATCCAATTCCTAGCCCAAGTCTTCATACCCATGAGAGAAGTCCATAGAAAGTTCGGAATTTTGCTCGCCGGAAAACCTGGGATTGTGGCCGGAATTTGGCCGGAAAACGCCGCCGGCCACTGGAAATTTCTCCGTCGAGAGAATATTCGACGAAATATTCCGTCCGGTCCACCGTTAGGACTAACGGTCAAAGGTCAAACCGTCGGTCAAACCGTTAGTCACGGTCAAGAGTGAGTCAGTCGGTCAGTCGGCTAGCTAACTCGGCTGACTGGTCCTAGCCAGGCCACTTTGCATGAGGCCAAACTGCAAAGCACAATCATTGTGCATGACCAGCCATCATGGCCCTGGCTATTCCATCCATCTCAACTCCGCATTGAATAACTCACAAGCGGCATTAACGACCCAGCAGCTCACTTGTCTCAAGCACTCACCTTCATCTCGGCCACTGCTCCCTAGCCAAGCACAACCACTTTACCCCAGAGTTACACTATCACAGCCTCTCCCTGTAATCTGCTACATTCCCTGCAGCTCTCAATGCTAGCTCATGCCTGCAACTCATATTTCAACAATGTGCCAGGCTAAGTCATTTAGTTCTCCCATATCCCGCTCAAAGCAACATCGAGAGACACATTCTATAATTTTGCTCATCACAGTGCAATCAAAACTTGTAATTCCAACTGCAATTTCTACTCCAGCTTGCCACCAAAACACAAATCCAATAACAGCCAGTTTCAAAACCATGTCATGGTACTTCCATTTGCATCTGTTATACCTCCTTCTCGAGTCATTACAATGACCACCATCTTCTTCTTCTTGATCGATAGCTCACTACCTCCAACCTTCCCTGTAAATTCATCTTTGAATCAACAACAACGGAGTTTTCTCCACCGAAACTTTCACCTGCAATATCTGCTCTCAAACTTCAATGCGACTTCAACAAGGCCATTGCAAAATCACCACCTGCAACTCCATTGCAGCCAACACAGCTTCATCTCCTCCCTGAGCTTCATCATTACTTTGTTTATCACAAACCCATTCACAGTCTCTTCTCAGATTTGATCTGCTTCACATCTCGATTCACAGCATCAGAGTTTATTCCCAAACTCTCAGTAGCACTCACTTCGATCAACCCATTCTTCATCTTGAACCACAAACCCATCTCTCAACAACATCGATTTCTTCTCATAGATATCATCTTTAGCTCACTGGCCATCTTCGATTCAATCTCAGAGTGCAGCCTCATCTCCACTTCAAAACTGCAAAACCTAATTCGAACTTTGATAACAGCAGCCATGAATCTGTGTATCGATTTCACTCGATTTTCAGTCCTCACTTCTTCTCTCAATCTCGATCTCACTCTCGACCTTTGTGACCTCTCTCTCGTAAACGGATTCGAGACAAAATGATTGAAAATAACTCTCGATTTAGGGTTGATAAAATGGGGCGGATCGGATCGGCACGGGTGTGGAACAGGGTTTCAACACCATGGACATAACCCATCCATTACCAAATGATAGCAAGCACTACGTTTTAGATAAGGGCTACCCCGGTTTGGCAGCCCCTTAACTTCAACTGTCCTTTCTCTAGTAATCCTCTAATAAAGAGTAGCCCTTAACCTTGGCTGATCTGTGTTTAACACTCCTCAAATTGGGTTGCCCCTTAACCTTAACTGGGCTCCATATATCAATCTTTTTGTAAAATGACCTCTTTGCCCTTTTTGCTCAAATTGGGTGCTTTCTTCTTCTTTTCCTCCGTGCGACTCCAAAGTAGCTATAAAACCCAAAACAAGCGTAAAATACATAATTTACAAGAAAAATAGCAAAGAAAGCATAAACTACTAGATAGTAAATTAGGTGTATTCTACACCTATCAGCAGATGAGGGTTGCAAGTCATCTCGTCCATCCAACTTTACCAGCTTGGACGGACAGCCTAAGACATGAGTTAGGCTATCAATGAGGCGTCACCACAATCACCGTCAACCACTCTTCCACATGGAGTGATCGGTCAAGTCAGGGCTTACCTGTATAGCCTCCAAACGATCACTCGAAGATGGCTGGACATGATGCTATTTTAAGACGCTTAAATTCGTGACTTACTCGGTAAGCCTTAAAAACAACGATGCTTCATACATGTTGAATATACTCGATGCGGTAGACACGTAGAATACACACGATACTTCACAAGTATCGACTTCCTAAATAATTTAGTTATTTAGTCTAGCATTACATGCTACTTTATGTGGATCCCACGATCCACACACTCGAGACATCAATCATGTCACAAACTGGGGGATACATACTGGGGTATTGGTCTGGCGGTTTACATCATGTAGCGTGCAATGCGCCATCACAAGAACGTGTCAGGAAGTCATGGACGGTTAGAGATGACAGGAGAAGTGGGCAAGACTGGTCGTGTAACATCAACACACAACTCCACTACTCCATTACTCCACTTCCTCCACTTCCCACGAGAGACGTGAATAAGGCTCAAATGACTTATATAAATAGGTTCTCCTCCCTATTTCCAACGAGAAGAACAAGTCTAGACAACAGAAGCAAGTGTTGATACCATCGTATTCAAACACCGGAACTGATAGCTTACACCCTGAAAGCCAGTTCAGCTTTCTGATACAAGTCATACATAGCCAACACCTTCACAATCTCAACACCTTCTTCTCTTCCCTCCCTAAGATCAACCCCATCTCCTTCACTTTGTGACCGAAACAAGTCTGGAACGGCCATTTCTTGGTTTAGGCCGAGTTATACAGATTGATTTCTCGAATCACAAGCACTCACCGCGCAGTGCATTTGTTTAGGGTTTAGATTCATTCCTCATCCACACACCCCAAATTACCAAATCCGGCAGGAATAGTTTTCACCCATAAACACCAGCTTACAGACAAAGACTCTATTTGTAGCATAAGTATTCCTAATACCTAATCCACCGTTTAGTTTAGATTTACCTATATCACCCCAGGAACGAAAATATGCATCCCTCTTAGGGTTCTTTTTAGACCACCATAATGTTCTCTGAATGGAGTAAATTTTCGAAGTAACAGTCTTTGGAAGAGGGAAACATGCCATATGATACACTGCTAAACTAGACAGCACATGTTTAGTTACAACAGTTCTCCCTGCTACATTAAGGTTGGTCTTCTTAGTAGAACCCAGCATAGAATAAAGGTTTTAAATAAGAAAATTGAATGACTTCGTTTTATCCTTGCCAACAAAAAGGGGAGTACCTAGGTATTTTTCAGAGTTACTAAGAAACTTCATTTTAAGAGTTATAGTTAAAATCTTAATATGCCTATGATACATTTTCTTACTAGTAATAAAACCTGAATTTTCAAAATTGATTGCCTGACCTGAATCCTTAGCGAAGACATCAATAATCTTGAGAAGACTCCTAGCATAAGTGATAGAAGCCTTGACAAACATCTGTTTATGGGTGAAAACTACTCCTGCAGAATTTGGTAATTTGGGGTGTGGATGAGGAATGAATTTAAACCTTAAACAAATGCACTGCGCGGTGAGTGCTTGTAGATTCGAGAGATCAATCTGTGCAAGTCCGGCCTAAACCAAGAAATGGCCGTTCCAGACTTGTTTCGGTCACAAAGTGAAGGAGATCGGGTTGATCTTAGGGAGGGAAGCGAAGAAGGTGTTGAGATTGTGAAGGTGTTGGCTTGCTTATGACTTGTAACAGAAAGGTGAGCAGGCTTGTGATTGATGCAAGCAAGCTCGGGGTGTTGGAATACGTTTTTGTATTAACACTTGGTTTTTCTGTCTAAATCTGGACTTGTGTTGTTGTTTGAAATAGGGCGGAGAACCTATTTATACAAGTCATTGAGCCTTATTCACGTCTCTCGTGGGAAGTGGAGGAAGTGGAGTGATGGAGTAGTGGAGTTGTGCGTCGGTGCCACACGACCAGTCTTGCCCACTTCTCCTGTTCATCTCTAACCGTCCATGACCAACTGACACGTTCTTGTGATGGCGCGTTGCACGCTGCACGCTGTAAACCGCCAGACCAATACCCCAGTATGTATCCCCCCAGTTTGTGACATGATTGATGTCTGGAATGTGGATCCACGAAAGATAGCATGTAATCTTGAATTGAATATTTGTGTTATTCGAAAGTCGATACTTGTGAAGTATCGTGTGTATTTTATGCGAACGCATTATGGTGTGGTAAAGTGATGGGTAATAATGCCTCACCGACCAAATAACTCGACCGGGGTTGTATAACCAAGCTGGTAAAGTTGGACGGATGAGATGATCTTTGAGACACTCATCTGCGACCGTTAATGAATATTAGGGTTTTTTGAAGAGGTGCGCAAGCATCACTCTTGACTTGGTCGAAACCGAGCATGGAAAGGGATTTGGAGAGAACCGACCGGGCGTGCATGTAGATAGCATGCCGGTGTACACGTCCATGTCTCATTGTCCCATGAAGGTGCGATCTAGGCCACTCAATTTGACCCGGCAAGAGGAGTGGTTGAGATCAATTTTGCAATAGGAAATTGATGCCGCAAAAGGCCGCGCATCATGCTTTTTCCGGCAGCGCGTTCCAAGACGACCTAATTTGGTCGGTCTTTACCGATGGGTTTGGCGTGAAGATGATGGTGATGTTCATGCCTATACCGAATATCCCATGAAAACTTGATCTAAGCCACTCAAATCATCCGGTGAAGTTGAGCGGTCGAGATCGGTTTGGGTTTGGGAGGCGTGGCCATGCTAGTTTGGACGCACGTTTTGGATTAACCAGGCATGATATGCCTTGGCCGAACACATGAGGAGGTAGATGGGCCCACGGTGGTCATGCTTTGGTATGACCGACCCTTGCTTAATCTAATCTGTGACCCTCCATTCGTCTTAGGAAAAGATGGACGCGCGTGATGGCTTGAAACCCTAATTTTGGCTTTCAAAGCCGTGTGCGAAAATCTCTTGTTTGGGTGACGATTTTGTCACGGCCAAACATTGTTGGTTTTAACCGATTGGTCAAGTGTGTAGGCGGTCCCACGGTGATCGTGTTGACATGCTCTGGGCCCTTTAAGTCTACATCTACACCCTCCATCTATACCGCGAAGATGGATGGTTGAGACCATTTTGCAACACATGTAATATGCCGCAAACCCTAATTTAGGGTTTTCCGTCCATAATGCTTGGTATGAACGGTTTCTTGGCAAGCTAGGCCAATGACCGACCATGCGGGGTCGGCCGTGGGTATTCCATACCTGCTTGGGGTGATGGAATTGATCTTGGGGTCATCCAATCATGCTTATGGAGTTGGATGACTGCGATCGAATCACGTATCCGGACCGATACGGTCGTCCGGATGCTCAATCGGGCTAGTATAACACACCGAGAGGGGCTCAATCGGGCTAGTATAACACACCGAGAGTCGGCTGTACGGGTATTTCGTACATGGTTTCATTATAGTGCTTGGAGGTTCGTGTTACCACGTAAGAGTAACACTCGGTCGTCATGCCACACCGATAATGAGTCGAAATACAAGGTGATATGAAATTCATAGGAAGGGATTGTTGCCACATGCTCCAACCGGAGGAATTTCATGTATTCACAGAATGGGATTGTTGCTACATGCTCCATTCTTGGTGAATTAAGTGAGAGAGTATCCAACACTTATAAATGGCTTTATCTTTTACAAGATGTCAGCGCATGGTTTTTTCTGGTTTTTTACAAATTTAACCTTAAACGAAAATCCACCATCAACATTAAGTCCCCTGCCTAGCACATAATGGTTACACTATTGTGTGGTAGGCATGAGATGGTGACATACATATATACTGAAATGACCAGGCCAAAGTAGATACATATTTACCGGATAGTCAGCGTTGCCACAGAACCTGGTTGGTTACGATTAAGGATGCGAAGGAAACAGGACTTGATACGGTGAGTCGCTTTGGTTCCTCTTGTACATATTTGAGCTCGGCCGCTTCTTCAGGTGTACTTCCTTCATCATACACGGCTTTCCTCAGGTATATCTGATAAGCCTCGTCGATTGTTATCCCGAATTAGCATCCTTCATAGGTGGCAAGTAAAGACTTCTTTTTCTTCTGGGATTCTGTCGACCTGTTAGATTATAAAGAATCATCTCACGTGGTCGTTTATTCTATACCTCAGGTACTGCTTCTGATTTTTTTGATTAACTGATCGATGGATTTGATTTGTCTCTTTCTTTTTTTTGTGCTCATAACCTCCCCTCCTTTGCAGTTTATCATGGAAGCGGCTGACAATCACTCCGTTGCTTCCCCAGAAAGAAGTTTCGAAGTTGACAAGCCCGAAAACCGTGCACACGAAGATGTAATGGCTAAGATCGATCTTCCGTTTCGCGAAGTCGACCGTGATATACAAGGGATGTCTATCTCCCACCTTCGTATTGCCAGAGGACGTATATCTGTGCACTTTCACTGCGATTGACATGGAGGAGCGGTGGAGGCGCGAGGAAACGCTGCAGACACTAGTAAGCGCAAGGCGAGAGAGATTTGCGCGCGGTTGAAGAGGCGGAGAGTTGAGCATAAACAACCTCCGAGTGAAGACAAGTGTGATTACCCGATACAGGATGGCGTGATAATTCTTGATTCTGATACAGACGAACCTGAACATGTGAAAGCAATTTGCGCGGCCCCTGGTGTTGCTATGCCCTTTGATGCTCCCGCTGGTGATGTTGGGATGGAATGCGCTGCTGCTGCGGAGATGTATGATGAAGCAGCTGAGGTAGATTCGAAGGGAGGAGCATCAACAGGTGACGGCGCTGGAGCAGAACCTGACAGTGGTGCAGGCGATGCCGATCCTCTTGACGGCTAAAACCTATTTTCTTCTTTCTTCTTTCCAAGTATATTTTGTACGCTTGAACATCTTCCTTGTACTCGGTGGCGGCCGGGTTCAAGGTTTTACCTCCATTTGATTGTTTAAATAAAGTTTTTCTTTTATAATCCTTTGTCACTAACCTTCTCAGGCACAAGGGTGTGCCTTCACACGTAATCCTTAGTGATAAAAGAAGTAATACTATAATGGAATATCCACGGACTTGTGCTCCTGATGCAAGATCTTCTTGGCTTTGCTGGGGTAGATGGCTCAAATCATTTTTCCTTTTGTGCACACGTTCTATTCCCTTCTTCCTATGAGATGCTTGTTTAGGATTTCCTCTCTTGCTTAGTGTGTTGATTTAGGCCGACTCAGGGCTTTGTGTTTTTAGGGGTAGAGAGGTTCTCAGATGGAAATAATACTTCAATTAAATTGAGAATTGAAAGTTGGAACCCTAACTATGAATGCAAGTATTGCAATCATTTTCTGGAGGAATTACAAGTATGACATGAAACTGTAAAAAGGAAACACGCTGGAAAAATAGCACAGCGTTTTAAAGTGTGGAGGATGCTGGAAAGTGGTAGCACGGTATCTTAAGTTCGGTAGGGTTTGAGCCATCGTGAGTGAATTGTTATGCCCTCTAGTTTATCAGCGTTGATGAGTTTGCAGTAGTCGCCTAGGATAACATCTGCTACTGCAGTGCGGTTCATCTTCTCTTTCGGTAGGCAAGTCAGGTGGAGTGGTCATCTTCACCGTCACGCTCCCAACATTGAACGTAGTCGCCTTCGTCACCAGGTCTCCAATTCCAAACGGGTTTGGTCGTGCAGATACTTGGACCTTGGCCTCATCGTCTTTGACCAAAACAGCTTCCACGCTCCTGATAAAACGCTTGAAAGGGCCGGCCTCCCATTCACATCTCTTAGCCGGGGTTGGTTTGTTGATTGGAGCCGGTTCGGGACTTATCGGAATGAGGGGCGGTAGGTTGCAAAGAGAGTTGTGTGGTGAGACTTACTTGACATCGGGACCTTTCAATGTATGCCGACAGGCTCTCCCAGGAAGTTGTGTCACGGTGGCACGTTTTGGTACGGCAGCAAACAATCATCGGGAGGTCCGAAGGCGTGTTGGAGATTCTTTCAGGTACCGAAACCGGTATAGGACAGACTTCCAGTATGGCTTTGTTGTCCTGCATCCAAGAGCGCCCTAGGATCATGTCGTAGTTGGGATGATCTTTGACTATGTAGAACTTTGCTTGCGTCGAGGCATTACCCAATTCGACTTCAAGATCAATGTATCCATATGCATCTCTAAGCTCTCCTGCTGAATCTTTAACTACAGTTGGGTGACGAGTAGCTTCCTTCTTCGAAATCTTTGCCGCTATCAAGGTCTTGACAGTAATGATGTTAAATTCGGAAGCCATATCAATTAACACGCTATCGAATTCAACGTTTCTCAAACGAGCGACGGTTAGGAGTCCCCAGTTTCCATTGCTCATGTCTTTCAGGAAAGACGGGGTTCTGGATCTTCTCTTTGGATGCAAACGCCTACGACACAACGTGGTTGAGGGCCGCAAATATGTCTTGACGCTGTCCTTTGGAGAAGTACAAGATTTCACATATGTGTTCCATCATAGATTGTACGGTCTTGCGAACGAGAATCCCCGAGAAATCATGCGGTTCTGATAGGTAAAGGGTCTCTATGAACACCCTCGTTTCCAAACCGGAGTTCCCCTGTCTCTACCTTTTCCCCGAATATTTGTTTCAACTTGTTGCAATCTTTGGTTGGATGATGGACGAACTGTGGTAGCAACGATGATCTCGGGATCTGCCATTTCTTCCTCGGTTGGAGGACGTCGATAGAGGGCGGCTTTACGGCGTCATCTTGGATCCATGCTTCCAAGAGCTCTATCACTTCGTTCATGGGAAAAGGAAAACCCGTGTCTTTAGTGTTTTATGCAGGAGTTTTGTCTGCTCCTTTTCGATACGAAGTCTTGTGTGCCGGGGATGTCCGCTTGGTTTGTTGTTCCGTCGCTGGAGCTTTCCTTTTTCTCCTCCGCCCACTACACTCACAGAAGGACCAGTGTTGTATTGCTTGTTCGTGAGACGCCTGCTCCCTCGACTTTCACGTGAATCTTCACTTCGAACGACTCTGGTTCTTTCTAGCAATGCTGGTGCAGTTGTTGCTGAACGCTTGGCAGCTTCGTGGAGTTCAGAGAACGTTTGAAAGCCCAGATTCTCTAACAGAGCGCGATATATGGGTATCATCCCGTTGATGCACAACTCCACCAATTGTCGTTCGGTGACGTTCGGGTCATGACAATCCAGCGCTTGAGTTCATCTCGCTCCAGTTGGATATGCTGTTAGGCGCGATGTTGTTGTACCAGGTGTACGCCCTCCCCGTAAGTGATTTCGAGAATTCTTTCAGGCGCAGAACATGATTGTATTCATGTTCCCCCAAGGATTCCAAGAACCGAGAGACATGTTCACGAGCATTACCGATACCGTCGTAGAGGAGAGGCTGGGAGAGGTGTAACCTCTTGGAAGAGGGATTCGTTGCATATCTTGAGGGTATGGAGGTTGGTGTTGGTGTGCATCCGTTGATTTCCTTTGCCTCGGCTTTGAAGGAGTCGTTCTACATCCTCACGTGTGATGAAGTTGGGTGGCTGGTCCCTTTCTCTTGAACATTCGGGAGCAACACGAGCTTCGTCCGAGTGGAAACGCTGCTCGGGTGAATTGAAGGCATCTCTTGTTGGCTCCAAAGATTGACGTGAATCTGCGGCAATCGTTCGGTCAAGGTCTTGAGGAAAGCGAGTACCTCTTTCTGAGTTGCGGCCATATCTGTTTGAGTCTTAGCAAGAACTTCCTGTTTCTCCATCAAGTCTGCAATGGTAATAGACGGTGGTCCTCCTCTTGTGCCTCCGGCTCCTCGTCCTGATGGAGGAGTGAAAGTTGTTGCTCTGGTGACCACTAGAGGTGTTACACTTGAGGAGATGCCGGGATTTGCGGCTGCTCTGGCTCTGGTGATGGGAGGCGTTACACCTATGGGGATGTCTCCTGCTCCGCTAGTGTTGGTGATAGAGGTAACGGCTCCTCGAGATGTGTTGGCTACGGTAGCTCCACCGATGTGTACTTCGACACCGGATTGTTATCCACACTAGCCCCATTAGAATTGATTCTGATCCGGACCTTAATTCCACCATCTTGAAAATTATTGATTGAATTGATTCTAAGATCTACCCTTTCGAAATTGATAAAATTGAATCGGATTGGAAGAAATTGACTTTACAACCGAGAGATTAATCTCCCACTTTGTGGTCGCCAATTGTTTATGGGTGAAAACTACTCTGCAGAATTTGGTAATTTGGGGTGTGGATGAGGAATGAATTTAAACCTTAAACAAATGCACTGCGCGGTGAGTGCTTGTAGATTCGAGAGATCAATCTGTGCAAGTCCGGCCTAAACCAAGAAATGGCCGTTCCAGACTTGTTTCGGTCACAAAGTGAAGGAGATGGGGTTGATCTTAGGGAGGGAAGCGAAGAAGAAGGTGTTGGCTTGCTTATGACTTGTAACAGTAAAGGTGAGCGGAGCTTGTGATTGATGCAAGCAAGCTCGGGTGTTGGAATACGTTTTTGTATTAACACTTGGTTTTCTGTCTCGTCCGGACTTGTGTTGTTGTTTGAAATAGGGCGGAGAACCTATTTATACAAGTCATTGAGCTTGACACCTTATCCACTTCAATTTCTAACTCTCGAATCCTCTTGTTCAATTGGAATTCTTCTTTTCAAGGCTGTTGCGTCTTCTCTCAAGGTCTGAGGCAACTACAAAGGAAGTTCTTCCAAACTATAAAAGAAGGTATAAAAATCATTAAAACATATATATATTTAAACAATTTAAAGTTAGGGAAATATGACTACATGCATACCAAAGACCCAAGTGCGTTCAAGAAGTCGAGCACAGTTCTAGAGCTCCATTAAAAGAATTGTGCCCTCTAGTAAAGCAGCATTACACATTTGCGAGAACCTTGCAAGGGAAGCTAGGGAACATCTCCCATTCCTTGGAAAGAGTCCGAGAAGATGCTAAGATTGATCCATAGAAGCGGTGACGGAATCTTACGGGCGAAGGATTCGAGTCTTATTCGAGAAGATTGAGTTTGAGCACGTCGTTTCTTAGATAATCGGAAGATTTGTCTTTGGGAAGTGTTTCATCAACTCCAACCTTCGCATACTCGTAAAGATGGAGCAACAATATTGTTTTAAATAAGAAGAAAAAGTTGTCGAAGTAATGCGTATCTTCGGTGCCACAGGTTACGATTTCACAAACCAATTATAAAAAGAAAGTCAAAATTTTGAAAACACACCTCTTTCTTCTTCCGGCCATTGGAACAAGGATGATTCTCTCGAGATGTAAGGGCCGTTTAAGATGTACGACCCACCATTTCTCATCTCTAACAATCAATGTCCATGACTTCTCGACACGTTCTTGTGATGGCGCGTTGCACGCTCGCCACTCGCATGATTTCATAAAATAAACCGCCAGACCAATAATCTTTTGATCCCATTGATGTATGTATCCCCGCAACTTTTTTGTGACATGATTGATGTAAGATCGAGCGCTAGAAAGGATGAAGAAAAGAATGTGTGGATCGTGGATCCACGAAAGATAGCATGTAATCAAGAGAAGACATTAATGAATTGAATAAATCAATATTGTAAAAATCTTGTTATTGATACTTCTTAGAAGAAGTCCTTTTCAATATTCTTTCGTTCCTTCATCAACAAAAATTGTGAAGTATCGTGTACAAGTATTTTATGCCAGCAAAACATGCTGAGGTTAAGTGTCGCATTATGGTGTGGTAAAGTGATGGGTAATAACGCCTCATTTTCTGTGTAAACCAAATAACTACATCCGACTGGGGTTGTATAACCAAGTCCATGACTTGGTGAAGTTGGACGGATGAGATGATCTTTGAGACAGCGTTAATGAATATTAGGGTTTTTTGAAGAGTGCGCGTTAATGAATATTAGGGTTTTTGAAGAGGTGCGCAAGCATCACTCTTGACTTGGTCGAAACCGAGCATGGAAAGGGATTTGGGAGAGAACCGACCGGGCGTGCATGTAGATAGCATGCCAGTGTACACGTCCATGTCTCATTGTCCCATGAAGGTGCGATCTAGGCCACTCAATTTGACCGGCAAAGAGGAGTGGTTGAGATCAATTTTGCAATAGGAAATTGATGCCGCAAAAGGCCGCGCATCATGCTTTTTCCGGCGCGCGTTCCAAGACGACCTAATTTGGTCGGTCTTGGCCGATGGGTTTGACGTGAAGATGGCAGGCTGATGTTCATGCCTATACCTGAATATCCCATGAAAACGTGATCTAAGCCACTCAAATCATCCGGTGAAGTTGAGCGGTCGAGATCGGTTGTGGTTTGGGAGGCGTGGCCATGCTAGTTTGGACGCACGTTTTGGATTAACCGGGCATGATATGCCTTGGCCGAACACATGAGGAGGTAGATGGGCCCACGGTGGTCATCTTTGGTATGAACGGCCCTTGCTTAATCTAATATGTGACCCTCCATTCGTGCCGGAGAAGATGGACGCGCGTGATGGCTTGAAACCCTAATTTTGGCTTTCAAAGCCGTGCGCCGTCTCTTGTTTGGGTGACGATTTTGTGACGGCCAAACATTGTTGGTTTTAACCGATTGGTCAAGTGTGTAGGCGGTCCCACGGTGATCGTGTTGACATGCTCTGGGCCCTTTAAGTCTACATCTACACCCTCCATCTATACCTGCGAAGATGGATGGTTGAGACTGTTTTGCAACACATGTAATATGCCGCAAACCCTAATTTAGGGGTTTTCGTCCATAATGCTTGGTATGAACGGTTTCTTGGCAAGCTAGGCCAATGACCGACCATGCGGGGTCGGCCGTGGGTATTCCATACCTGCTTGGGGTGATGGAATTGATCTGGGGTCATCCAATCATGCTTATGGAGTTGGATGACTGCGATCAGATCATATCCGGACTGATACGTTCAGTCCAGATGCTCAATCGGGCTAGTATAACACACCGAGAGGGGCTCAATCGGGCTAGCATAACACACCGAGAGTCAGCCTATACGGGTATTTCGTACATGGTTTCATTATAGTGCTTGGAGGTTCGTGTTACTCTGTAAGAGTAACACTCAGTCGTCATGCCACACTGATAATGAGTACTGGAAATACAAGGCTGATATGAAATTCACAAGGAAGGGATTGTTGCCACATGCTCCAACCTGGAGGAATTTCATGTATTCACAGAATGGGATTGTTGCTACATGCTCCATTCTTGGTGAATTAAGTGAGGGAGTATCCAACACTTATAAATGGCTTTATCTTTTACAAGATGTCAGCGCATGATTTTTTTCGGTTTTTACAAATTTAACCTTAAACGAAAATCCACCATCAACAACATCATACAATCATTTGCGAAAAAGAGATGAGAAATAGAAGGACTATTCTTTTTGAACTTGAAACCTTGTATCAATTTATCCTCTTCAGCTTTTGAGAGTAATTGAGACAAGACTTCCATGCAAAGGATAAAAATTTAAGGCGAAAGACAGTCCCCTTGCCTGATACCACGAGAAGGGTAAAAGGTTTCACCAGGAGAGCCATTCACCAGAACCGAATAAGAAACAATACTAATATACTGAGAAATCATTTGGCACCAATCTTCAGAGAAACCCTATTTTTTAAAAACAGCAAGGATGAATGACCACTCCAATATATCAAAGGTTTTAGATAGATCAAGATTAATTGCTATGTGACCATTCGTAGAGTTTTTCTTTTTCCTTTTAAAAGCATGCAATATTTCATGTGTGATGACAACATTATCATGGATTAAACGATTGGAAACAAAAGCGGACTGAAATGGCGAAACTAAAGTATCCATAAGAGGTTTCAAGCGATTAGTCAAAATTTTCGAAATAATTTTGTAGACAGAATTTGACAAACTAATAGGCCTGAATTCATGAGGGGAAGAAGCATTCTTGATTTTTGGTATTAAAGAAATAAAAGAGAAATTATTTTGCTTTAAAAGAAATTTATTTCTGAAAAAACTCTGCACATGAGAAACCACTTCAGAGTGTACTACATCCCAATTATCCTGAAAGAAACCTGCCTGAAACCCATCAGGCCCCGGAGAGCTCCAAGAGGCCAAGTTATTGACCGTATCTCTAATTTCCTGAGTGGTGGGTATGGCAATCAAGGAGGAGTTAACTTCATCATAGATAATAGGTCTAATAGTCTTTAAGGAATCCTCGATATCATTATTTCCAGGGCTAGTGGTAGAGAAAATCTTTTTAAAATGTTTAGAGAGCAACTGAGCTACTTGTTCCCTATCTTCTGACCAATTGCCTTGATCATCTCTAATTGTGTGAATAGTGTTGTACATATTTCTAAGATTAACGATATTATGGAAAAAAAATGTGTATTCCTATCATATTGAGTAAAATAATTAATTATAGATTTTTGTTTGTAGAAACTATGCTCTATTTCATACCAATAATCAAGCTGCTTAGAATAATTCAAAATATACTCTCCAATCTGAGGAGAGTAAGGAAGAACCTGAAGTTTTTCTAACTCAGAATTTAGTCTACCCATTGTAGTTTTAATATGCCCAAAAGAAGTAATATTCCATTTGCACAGATCAAATTTCCCATTTTTGAGCTTATTAGCAACAATAAAAGTAGGAGACCCGATAACCCTTTTAGACCAAGAATTATTTAAAATATCCTTGAATTCCGGATTAAGTTGCCAACATTTGAAGAACTTATACAGATTATTTAAGTTACGTTCCCAGTGAAAACATTTAACCAAAACATGACTATGATCATAATATATTCTCCCTAAATTAGTAACCCGGGTTTGAGGAAGAACTGTGACCCATTTATCATTCATAAAGGCTTTATCCAACTTTTCAAATATCAACTCATTCGGCTTCTTAAATCTTCTATTGCACCAAGTAAAGGGGTTACCATAAGAGAAGACTTCATTCATATTCATTTTAAACAGATTATCTTTAACAAAGTTTGGTGGAAACGAGCTATAAGGGTTACCACCTTGTTTCTCCGAATCATGCAAAATAAAATTAAAGTCACCTACTAAAAGCCAAGGGTTGTTATTATTGTCATTCATATCACTAAGGAAATTCCATTGGTTTTTCATACCAGCAAGATTCAAAGAACCATAAATAAAAGATATTACACAATTCTTGATTGCAGGTAGACATCACACAAGATATGAATCATGTTGAGGGAGTATCCTAGCACTTTAATTTTAGATTTTTCAAAGAATCCAAAGGCCAAACCTCCAGACTTACCAACAGAAGGAATGATAATCCAAGTATCAAAAGGTAAATGATGCGTATATTTTCTAACAGTATCAGCATCAACCATTGTTTCTAATAAGCATATACTATCCAATCTATATTTTCTAAAGATACTAAACAGATGCCTCCATTTTTTATCAGAACAACACCCACTGATATTCCAACATAATAACTTCATAATTAAAGAAGCAAAAAACAATCAAAAAGGCAATCAAACAATCAAAAGAAACGACAGAATAAGGTTGTAAAGCAGACAGCAATAACTAAATAGACAAGGAGACAATAAGTTTATTTACAGGGTCATGATCCAAGGAGGGTTCTTCAGCCATAGAGTCATGGTCCATAATCATGAGATCAACTTCTTTTTCAAAATCCTCATCAGTGATAACCGGTTCTGGTGGAAGAGAAGCTCAAGGAATAGGTTCAAGAATGATTGTATCCTTAAATTCCTCATTCTGAGTAGGAGCACTCGTGAATTCATTTTCAAAGCTATGGGGAATAAAAACTTCAGAAGAATAATTCATTTCTGACGTAGAACTAAAGGAAAAACTAGATGAAGAAACAACAGTCTGAGAAAAAGTGGAGAAAGAAGAAGCCCAAAAAACATTATTAACCGAAGAACTCAGACTAGATGATAAACCCAAACTTCCAACATCAAAAGAAGAAGCAGATGGAGGAGAAAAATGAGCCACAAAAGATAGAGGAGGCCAACGTTGAGTAGGCACCATAGTAGAGGAAGAAGTAAAGGAGCTAGAACCTAATTAAACAGATTCAAAAACTGTTCTAGGTCTTTTGCCTTTTCTATCAGGCACAACCCCATTTTCTCCAAAAGAAAAGTTATCAAAGGGCGACGCCAAAAAGGAGGAATTCAAGGGAGTATAAGGGGGATTCAACGATGACGAAAAAGGATTAGACGGTTCCTTAATAGTCAAAGTAGACACTGCAGGCAAAACAGATGAAAAAACATGAGGAGAGAAAGAAGATCCCATATTACCGATGCTTCCCAGAGGCTAAAGGCTGACCGAGAATGCAGATGGCTTGGAGTGATCCCGAATGGTGGCAGCATTTGCAGAGATCCTTGAATTTGACTCTCCCCAACTTCAAGTATGCTCCTTCACATTTGTAACAGCTACATGAGTAGCTCGAGGGGAAGGAGCAGGTAGGGCTCTGACAAAAATTCTCGACTGAATCTCCTTACATTTCGCCTCATCATGGTATATCACAAAACACTTCTTGCAAGCACGAAAAGGAAGTTTAGGATAAAAAGCTGTCATATAATAAGTTCTCCTATTAGTATTAAAAACAACTTTCCTTGTCAGAGGAGACTTCAAGGGCACCATCAACTTAGTTTCAAACCAATTCCCAACTGGAGATTCCTCCGAAACAAAAGTTCCCAGTTGATCAAAAACTTCTCTAACCTTCCCTTTGTTAACCAGGTCCGAGTGGATAGGAATCTGCACATGCATTAGAGTAAAATCCCAAACCAAATCAAAAATCGATTACAAAGCACCTAATGGTTGAACAGCAAGGAGTTGACAAAACTGCAAGGTTGGCTTAGCAAGAAAAGCAATGTCCCTATCTTGATTCTTCTTAAACATCACAACAAACAAGTTTTGTATACCCATTCCCTGAATATAAGGCTTAGCAAGCTTAAAATCTGAGGACTCAATGGGCCAGATCCTATTAAGATGGTGTTTGACAGAATTTTTGTGATAACTATGACTATCATCACAAAGAAGAGCAGCAAATCGATATGAAAATTCTCCAATATCTTCATCTAAGTCTAGAACTCTAACTTGTGCAGCTGGAATTGCCATTTCTAATCATTACTAAAGGATGCTGAATATAACTAAGACAACAAAAGAAGGAAGGATGGGTATGTGAATAAGAGATCCAGAAGCAATATAAATAGGGCCTGAGTAGAAGAACTAATACCAAAACAAATAATATTAAGCATGCAATCCAGCAGTTATGATTTAGACAAGACATTAATTTAGAAGTGACAATTAATAACAGGTAAGGGAATAGACCCATTAGACTAAAACATCTATCTCAGCAGATCAAAAGACAGAAGAGAGTAATTGAGTAGCATGCTTGCAGTTAAGAATTGACAACACATTCTTTTAGACGAGCCAATAAATGACCGGATTGAATCAGAGTTATATTCTTAATCTCTAAGATCAGAAGATCAAAATGATAGAGACTTAAGAAGTATCATTGCCAAGTGTAGTAAAAATTCTGAATCAGCCAACCTTCAGCAAAGATTCCATAAGAAACCCTTTAATCGCTTATAATCAACTTTATAATAAAAAAACCAACTAATTGAGATTAAATAAGTGAAACACTACTTTTAATGCATTGATGCAGACAATTGACTTCAACAAGCAACCACTGGAGAGATAAAGCCTATTATCCTTAATAATCTTCTTACAGAGATAATCATAGTGAATAAAAAGTATCACCCAGACAAGAAATATCATTCCTGAAGCAATTAGTTGACATCAATCAAGAATCTTTCTCAACTAATAGTAAAATCAAATCCCTACCCTAAGTAGGATCTCAAGTACTCCAGTAGAATCTCAACTGAAACACCTTATAACACAACCCATAATCATTCATAAAACCCATTCAATGAAGCAACCCCAATCTAATAAAATAACAAAGAATTCAGTGAACCATACCCAATCTCTAAATTAGTCCTGACTTCTCAAGAATCACTGTTGTATTACGAATCTCATGAAGATATTTCGAAACTCTATGACTGCACCTCCATTAGCTCATGACCTAACATAGAGCAAATGAAACAAAAGTTAAAAGAAATCAAATCAGATGCTAGTTAGAGCAACAAAACAATCAACACAATATGCTAATAATTTTTAGTAAACATAAAGAAAAAAATTTGATTCCAACTAGAAATTAGGGAAAACGAAAATTGCAGAAAATTAGGTCAAAACAAAATTCCGATGTTTGTAAAACAGCCCCCAAATAAGAAATTAAAGGTATGAAAACTGGTTAAAATCAAGCGAATAACATGAAGAATTGAACGAAATTCAAAGGAAATCAATGGATTGAAATTAGGAACGAAGAGAAATTCAAGGTTGAGTCAGCGTCGCATGACTTATCGCCTCAGTTCTTATCTCGCTTTCCCTCACTTAGATCTTTCATCAAACGCTTAACATGGACAAGCTATTTTTTCATTCCGGTAGTCCACGTGTTGTAACTTGTAAAGAACGATTGCACGTGACACAAGAGTGTCAAATTCATTACTACCGTCTACCGAGATTCTTTCGATGCTAAATTTGTCTCTCTTCCATTGTGTTATGTTATGACAGGTGGTCAAGTTCTCTTTCATAGTTGTAGTTGATCCACGTCCATTATTTCCCAAACGCATGGTTGACAGGTGGTCAAGTTCTTTTTTAACTTATTAAGGACAATTTCGTCATCTTTTTTCGAGTCCATCTATGTGCACCCTCGTTTAACCGGGGTGCACATTCCTCCCTTCCTTATTAGCTGAAATCTTTCTCATGTTATTTATTATTTTGTATTATTTTTGATTTTAGTTTCTTTAACAAATTAAGAAACATGCATCGGGAATTATCAATCCCATAAATGCGCACATCTCTCTACAAGGCAACTCCATTAATTGTGATTTTTCTGCTTAGTTACTGAACTTGACAAAGATGATAGGTCTATTTGTTCAAGCATCTGAAGATACAACTATGGAGGAACCTGATCCTTGCACGCAACAATGAGATTATTGAATATGAAGATGTCGTTGAAGATTATTGTTATAAAGATCCCGGAGCTTATAGTTTGGGTTATGCAAGTGATGAAGAAAATTGTAAAATAGATGATAATGTTGTGATAAGGAAAAAAAATCCTGTGCCAGAAGAAAGATTTTTTGGTAAGATAACTGAATTTGGGAATGAAGAAGAACCAAAGGTTGGAATGATATTTGAAACAACCATCCTAGACTATGTATTTCAGTAGAACATCCTAAACATGTGTAAACTGTAAAACACAGTGCAGAAAGATGTCATAACCAAGTCCTAAGACAGAAGAACGGACGAATCCATTTAATCTTGGATGTGAATCTAATAAAAAAGGAATGTGGAAGTGAGTTCAATTTTTTTTTATCAATTCGTATTTTGTAAAGACTGTGCGGCGATATGGATCTTCCATAACAAAGTTCTTATTAAGCAATTCATTGGTCATTTTTTTTAGTATCCCACATGAATAAAGCATAAAAAAAGCAGTTTGCATTTTGTGCAGATAACCCATTGAATCCAACAAAATGAAAGGAAAGGGGCTAATCCTAAGTAAAATATCCCATATAAGGACAACTTGAGGCAATCAATACAAACTTCATGGATCAAGTTCCATCAACTTATCATCTCAAGTTCAACAAACGTCATCTTTTAATACAAGTCATAAGTTTCTTAATCCATACATATAGGGGGTGTCCGTGTCAAGAGATAATAGGGCTATGTCACTACCATGAACCTTGGGCACCCTTGGTTGGATCTTGTACGCAGAGTTGAACAGTAGGAACCTCCTATATTCGCATCCATGAAAACTCATCTCGTACTCCCAAAACAGATGTTCATGCATAAGAGAGAGGAAAAAGAAAAACCACAGTTAATGGAGTTGCCTTCTAGAGAGATGTGAGTTATGGTATTGATGATTCCCATGCATATTTCCTAATTTGTTAAAGAAAATAAAAATAAAATTATAGAGAATAATACATAACGTTAGAGAAATTTCAGCTAATAAGGGAGGGAGGAATGTGCACCCCGGTTAAACGCGGGTGCACATAGATGGACTGTCTTTTTTCTACTAACAAAACCCCACAAATTTTATTTTACTCAATTCATTTTCCATCTCTGCCTCCTCAGTCCTCTCTTTCATTGTCTCTCTATTAAAGAATTTCTCTATCTGTCTCAAATTTAATGGAGTTGAGGTCGTTTCTTCCCATTCTGAATTTATGGGTTTGGCAAGTTATCCATTCCACATTAAGTTTGAGAAGACGATGAATCTGTTGCATGTGGTTAGAACAACTTGGGGTTCTTTAAGAATTGAGATAGAAATTGTTTTTTTTTTTATCTGTTTTGAAAAAATTATTTATTTTTTTTTAATTGCAAAGATAGAGAAGTTTTTAATTTGGGGTTTGATTGCAAAGGATACTACTTACTACCAGAAAAAAGAAGATTCATTGGGTTTGATTGCAGCAGGGGTTTAAAATGAAGAAGAGAAAGGGGGTGTGACTCAGTTGAGTCTCTGAGACGGTAACCGAGCTTAAATGGTGGACGCGCTAGGGTGGAAAATAACTTTAAATATGGGCTAATGGATCAGGTATGGTTTTTGACTGGACCCGTTACTCTGTCTTCTTCACCCGCGACGAACTCGATATCTAATCGAAATATCTGTACACTTTCTATATCTCTGTTTTTCTTATTTCAGATTTGATTTTTTCAATTGAACTTGATTATTAGGCGATACAAATCACTCGAATTTGAACTCATTATTGTTTTTGTTGTATCAAGTCGAGGTGTGAACTGTGATGAATGTAAAGAGAGATTTGATTTTTTTTTCTTCCTATTTTGAACGAATATGATGAAGAAATCGAGGTGCTGTCGTTAGTGGTGGTGGATAAGCTGTTGGTGGTTATGAATGATTTTATTGATCAATTTGTAAAGATTAATGGAGATTTAGGGTGTGAAATTGATGAAGATGAAACTAGATTTCGATGAAAAAGAAAGGATTCGAGAGAAATTTCTGTTGTTGTTCGTTTAGTAGAAAGAATAGATTAGGAAGATGAAGAAAAAGGGAGGAAAAAATGAAAATTTTGGAGGTGGCCGGGATTCGACCCCAGGACCTCTACCTCTATTCTGTTTTTTTTTTTTTTTTCATTTTACAAAAGTGTCCTCAATATTGTACTTATTTACTTCTGATTGAAAAAGGAAAAAAATCAAGGAGGGACAGTGTCGGCCTTTCATCGTTGAACCAAATCCAATCTTTTGTGTCTAATTGGAAAAAAATGGAACCCTGTTTTAGGGCATACCTAAAACTTTCAGGGCATACTGAATAAAGAAAAAATAGGGATGTAAATATCAAAATCAATAACCCCTTAGCCAAATATTTTTAGTAATGGCAAATCTTCCCTTTTAGGATTAGTGTTAATTAATGATTAGTTATAATAATCTTGATTAGTGATTAGTGATTAAGATAATTTAGTTATATATGTTTGAGTAGAAGAAAAATTTTGAGGAAGAAAAAAAAAATTAGGTTTTTTTTTTTTGAGGGAGAAGGGGAAAGTGAGAAAAAAGCTTGTATTTTGATTCAATGGATGAGGAGGGTCAATCTTCACCAAACTCAAACTCAAGGTGATGATTTTTATGAGCCAAATCCAGATGATGAATACATATATGAGAAACCCAATGCTTCTAATACACAGGTACACTTCTATCTTAAACAATCTCGCTTTTGTAGCTTAAAATCATCAAAAGTTTGTGTTTTTCACTAAGGTTCGGCGAGTTTGGATGAACAGTTCGGCTAACTGCAAGTGTTATAATTATGAGCCGAACCTACTTTGAAGACCATAGTTCGGCTAGTTTAAAATTTTTATAAGGAGCCGAACCATACACTGGAACTTCTGGAAGAAAGTTCGTTAAAGGTTCGGCTCATATTGTAAAAATCATAAGAGCCGAACCTTTTGACAATTCATGGTTAGGCACTTATTGTGAATATCGTAATAGCCGAACCTCGTAAATGTGCTAGGTTCGGAACGTATTTAGATTATAATACTAGCCGAACCTCTCCATTAATTTTTCATTGTATTATCTTACCTTGTGTTATTCTTTGTAGATCGTGCTTGATGGACATGTACCGATGGAAAATCAACCTGATCCCGTAGACATAATTCACGAAATGTAAGATATAACGTTTGAAATGTAATAATATTTGTTTAGTGTAGTGCATTTTCTTCATGTTTGTCGTGCAATTTTGGAATTTATCAACCGACAAAGATGAAGAAAAATGCACAACACTAAACAAAGTCATTATATGTCAACACTAACCAATTCTATCACTACCAAAGAACAATTTCCGAAGTAAATCAAGAGGTTCGGCTATCCCAAAAAAGAAAATATAAGCCGAACTCAACAACTATCAGTTGATTCTTAAACACAGTGAGTTGTTCGGCTTATAATTCAAAAATTCTTTCAGGCCGAACCCTACCACCATTAGTTTATTTTTAAACACAGTGACATGTTCGGCTTATATTACAAAAACGCTTTCAAGCCGAACTCATATACTTATACGATTTGTGAAAATAAAAACAACATATGTTCGGCGTAAAATAGTTTTATCGAATACGACGAACCCTCTATGCATCTTAATCTGTGACTAGCTTCGGCTTGAAATTTCATGCCGAACTGTTCATATACACTTACAAGAAGCTTTTGCGAAGAACAGTTCGGCTAAAAACGCAACTCAATTTTGAGCCGAACCCAGCACCGTAACCGTCAAAAACACTATTTTTTTTTTGAATTAAACCCATTTAATCGATGAAAAACAACAAATAAGAGATTGAATTTGTAAAAGTTACTTTCTTATCCTCATTTCCGAAGTTGGAGATGCAGGTGGTTCAATTTCTGGTTCAATTGGTGGTTGATTTTCAGTTTCTACACCTTCATCTTCAATTGATAGATTAGAAGACGATTTGGTTTTCCTAGTCTCTGCTTTTTTTGTTGTACGAGTCATTATGTAGTTGAGTTCAATTGACGATCAAATTTTTACGAATCGACGATTAATCACGGTAATGAAAAAAAAAATCGCGGGAAGGGGAAAGTTCGGCTAGAGGAGGAAGAAGAAGAGATGTTAAGGGAAACTGATTTTGATTTTTTAGAAAACTGATTTTAGGTTTTTGTATTAAGGATAAGGATAGATAGGTATTTGAACTACCCATAGGGTACCCCTTATAAGGTCACCCAAGATGGGAATATTGTTTTGTATGCCCTGAAAGTTTTACGTATGCCCTAAAACAGGGTTCAAAAAATGTCACGCTTCACATTGACACAAAGTCACCATATATAGGGTCCTCGCTTCGCTCGGTCGGCCCAACTACCTCCGTTTCTTGTAAAAATGTTACTATCACTTTTTCAATTTGGCCTATTTTTAGGCTAAAATGAAAAAGTGAAAGTAGCACTTTTCCAGATGTAGGATCATAATATCGCAACGGACAAGGTTCGCGGGATTAATAAACGACGGTGTCGCGAGGGAGTCGCAGGGAGCTAAAATAAACGACGCGATGAATAACGACAAACAAAACAATTGGAAGACATGAAACCTGGCGAGGGTTAAGAAGTGTCGCGAGAATGAATATTCGTGCACTTGCGACACTTCGCGAGACATTCCCGAAAATAAAGGATAGCTTAGCTGTCATCCACTATGTATTACCCTATATAAAGGGCTAAATGAGTCTGTTGAGAGAGAGATCTTTTGAATGGTGAAGCAAGTCATTAGGAGAGAGAAAGTTTAAAGAGCGCTTTAATTTCTAAGTGTAATTCTATTGTACTGTGTAAACATTTCATGGAATCAATTAATAAATATTCTTGATCACACATCTTTCAATGGATTAGTCAAGCAAAACTGAGTAAGGGGTGTAGTGTGGGATTTCCTGCAACTACATATGCGCTAGAAACAGGGAGAGAGCAGAGATTGACGTAGAAATTGGAAAGAATTTGGATTAACAGAGAAAAGGTTTGGAGAGATACTCAAGAATTCATTGAAAAAGAAAAATGGCTAGAAGAAGAAACGTACAAGGGCAACCAACGATTGTAAGAAGAAGTGGGAGACTTGCTGGAGAAAGGAGGAATGAAACAGGAGAATCGTCAAGGATGAATATGAGAAATGATGGAGAAAATCAAAATCAGCCACCGATCTCCCCAGTAACAAACGCGGCTGTGGATTATGATAGAGTAAGTGTACATACTTGGAGGTCTGATTCTGAAGACGAGAGGGAAGAGGAGCAGCAGATGGTGAACAATGGACAAGGAGGAGGAGAGCAAGGAATGAATGGAGAAATGAATCCAGGAAACGACGAAATCGCAGCGTTAGAAAGATTGAGACAAACAATACACGAAGAGAGACGACTAGAGGCAGAGGAACGAGCAAACTTGACAAGACAGAATCATGAATTGAGGATGGAAAATATGAGATTGCAAAATAGGAGATCAAGAAGTAGTGTGAGATCAAGTTCAAGATCGATTAGGGAAGAAAGAAGGAGAGTTTTACCAACAGAAAGTACCGAAGAAGAAAACCAACAAGAAACACAAAATCCAAACACAGAGCATGGCGAGAGAAGAGGGGAAATGGAAGATCGTTATATTCCTCGGCCAGAAAATCTTCAA
Source organism: Papaver armeniacum (assembly GCA_023531295.1). Classification (NCBI taxonomy): domain Eukaryota; kingdom Viridiplantae; phylum Streptophyta; class Magnoliopsida; order Ranunculales; family Papaveraceae; genus Papaver; species Papaver armeniacum. The sequence goes on from JAJJWW010016175.1 coordinate 41,008, forward strand.
GATGAGCGGAATAGGGAGAATCAAGGAAACATGCAACTCCAAGGGCCGAATGACCCATTTCTTTGAAGGGAGAATAATCTTGCACGGGAGAGAAGAATTGAGAAGAAACCGAGAGATTGAGGATGACATTGAGAGGCACTACATTGAACAAGCACGGCTAGCTCGCGAGAGAGAAAGGATAAGAGCAGAAATGGAAAATCAAGAGATGGAAGAGGCAATCCGGCGAGAATAACCATGACAACCGAAGGAAAGAAGGAGGGAACAAAACCGTACCAATAGAAATATTAATGAAGAATATGAGAGAGCGCAGATGAGAGTGAGAGACAACCAAGAAAAGAGAACAACCGATATAATGGCGTGCGAATTGAAGAAAGAAACGAAGAAGAGCGTCGCAGGGAAAGGAGAGAAGAAAATAACGAGCAAGAAGGTCAAAACAGCACGAGCGTAGAAGGAGAGAGGCGAGCTAAAAAGACCCGGTAGAATCAAATTAAAGAGGCAAATGAACAAATCTTAAGAGAACGGCTGAAATGAGAGGATTCTTGAACAATAGAAGGGAAGGAGGAAGGAAACAATTGGACGAAGCCATCGCGAGAAGGCTGCGAAGAATCCCTTCACGCTAGAAGTACAGATGGGAGGAATACCTCCTAAGTGCAATCTACCGCATTAACCAACATCTTTGATGGAACAACTTTGTGCGGTACAACATATCAAGGCTTATATGAGATGTATGTTGCAGTGGGAGAATCATGATGCTATACTATGCAAGTATTTCGCATCAAGCCTAATAGGAGAAGCACTAAAATGGTTTGAGGGTCTGCCAAGGAACACAATCACATCATTTAACCATTTACAAGCCACATTCCTGGGAGCATACATAAGTAACAATTCTTCACGACCAGGTATTGAAGATGTATTCGGGTTGAAGCAAAGGGTTGGCGAGAGCTTAAGGCAGTTGACAATAAGATGGAGGACCATGTGTAGCGAAATGGCAGGGACGGGTTGAGGAAAGATACCTCATCCTCTCATTTGTGAATGCTCTCTTCGCGACTAACTTGTTATACATTCAAATTTTAGAATCAAAAATACAATCACGATGGCAGAACTGCGAGAGTTACAGGAGGAATATATTGCCTTAGAAGAAAGACAGAATGAAATGAACTCTTATCCAGTCGCGAACACAAGCTCGAATGCTGCGAACGCAAGCTTGTTGCCTCAATTCATAAATACAGTGGCGAGCACTTCGCAAGGACAACAAGCAAGGAAGGCTGATGAGGGACAGCAGAAGATAGTAGCCATGGGAAGCCACGACCAAGAAGAATTTGAACGAGAAAGGAACTACTACAACCGTAACAGCAATAATAAGATTCAGAGGCTAGATCATGTACAAGAAACTTACGGTGGACGAAGGCAAAATAATCATGCAAGGCAGAGAAGTCGCAGAATAGTATGGGAAGAGATTAAGATGCCTCCACTTTGAATGCTAGTGTGGAAAAGATGCGGGAAGCTATACTTGTAATGGAAGATGTACCAGCACCTTGGAACGTGGGAATGGAACCACCACCGGGCGATAGAAGTCATGAGTTTTGCTCTTACCATCGCTTCCATGGGCATCAAACAAACGATTGTAGAAACATAAAGAGAATTATTCTCGGGATGATTGATCGGGGAAGATGAATCACTTTCTAAAGGGAGAAGAAAAAGGCGGACATTACCACCGCCACGAGAGATGCAACGCAGTGTCGGCGAAAGGAAAGGAAACATTTGTGATAGAAGTTGGAACAAAAGCTAAAAATTTGAACTGCAACTCTATCGTCCACTCCTATCGCACAATCGAAGATTTTCATGACAGGCATGCTCAGTAGAGTCTTTGCGAGAGATGCTAACGATAAAGAAATAATGAGTGCGGCGAGAACGACTTGATTAGAAAAGTGGCAGCTGAAGACTATTTCTTTCTCTGCAGATGAAGTGCCAAAAGGAAGAGAAACACATGATAGCCCGTTGGTTGTGAAGCTAGAGATTAACCCAAAACCAGTTGATGGAGAAGATGATGAAGCGAGAAGATTCTTTGGGCGATCAACCGAATCCTAATCGACACCGGAAGTTCGGTGAATATTCTTTTTTACCATACTTACAAGACGATGGGAGGAAAGGATGAGGATTTGATCCCCTCGACATACAAGATATATGGCTTTAATGGCACTGCAAACAAGCCAAAGGGAGAGGTTCACAAGAGAATACCTCTTCAAGGATTATCAAGCGATGTTTTATTACGTGTGGTTGACGTAGAATCTCCGTATAATGCGCTGATTGGGAGGCCATGGCTTCATGAAATCTTGGGGGTCGCATCAACATACCACCAATGTATAAAATTTCCACATCCAAACGGCATTGGTATTATACAGGGAGATTGGAAGGAGTCGCAACAATGTCACGAGGTTGATGTAGAAAGGCTGCGAAGAAAGAAATGCCAAAAGAAAGGGTTGGAAGCAACATGTGAGAGATGAGCGAGAGAAAGGAAAACTGATGGTGGATGCTATAGAAGTAAGGACTGAACATACCTCGCGAGGTGAATGCCTAGAGACAGGCGAATATTATGATAATAAAGAAGCGAAGGATATGAAGAACAAAAGGCATAAGAAATGAATAATCAACAAAAACAGGAGAAAAAGTAGCAATTGAAGCAATGATGTGCAAGAATCTCGCAGCCAAGAGTATATGAGAATTCGGTTAAGAAAGAAAAATGAAAATACAACAAATGAAATGGAATTTTGCGAATACTTCGTAAACAAATATCGGCAAATAATGAAACATGAATGATTGAATGACTTAACAAAGATGAATGAGTAAAAGAATGGGACGAACCTTTATGGCGTACACCCTAGTTCGCGAATAACATTTCGTAAGAGGCAAATGTAAGACCTAAAGTGCGTCATATAAGGGGGTATCTCTCGACATGGCTCGGGGGAAGGTTACACCGCTCCCGAAGCTTCGAGTCATGAAAATTTGGGGCCCATGAAAGCCTATCCGGAAGAGGTACCTTGGATTCCCAACTATATATATAAGGTTATACCTGGTTGGGCGACCGAGGGTCTCTTCCTAGGAGTCGGTGTATGCTCAAGGCGCCGAGGTACACGGTTGAGCCGAGTGCCGGGATGGATGAACCTACCTGGCCATTCTTGGCAAGTCTTGGCATATGTTGCACTCGCCCGAAGAAAACTCCACTTAGGGTGCAGCCTTGTAACCATAAACCCTATAGGTATAAGGGATAAGAGGCTGCGAAAACAACTGGTTGTTGTTAAGACCGGATGGGAGGAGCTAGTCTTGTATGGCCGATGTTTCGCCTCCTTGAAGGGGCAACCAGGGGAGATGATAAGGGCGACGCTCTCCATTAGGGGAGTGTCAAAACAGACGCAAATGTCATAAGGCTGTGTTTTCGCAAGAGAATTTAGGCTTGTCATATTTGTGCAATGATCCTGCAGAGGCAATAATACTAACGTGAAGATAAGGCGAGATCAATGGGTCTTTACACGAAAGTGTACGGACGTCCTGCGATTTCGTCGCACGACGGCAATGTCATGGGGCTTTATATTCGCAAGGATATTTAGGCTTGTCATATTGCCGCAACTAAAACATCCTGCAGAGGCAAAAATACTTGGAAAATGATAAGGCAAGATCAATGGGTTTTTACATGCAAGTGTAAAGACGTCCTGCGATTTTGTCGAAAGGTGGGGGAAGACCTCTAATTAGGGAGGTCTAACTTGGAAGACCACACGAAAATGATAAGGCAAGGTCAATGGGCCCTTGCTTGAAAATGCAAAGGCGGCCTGCGACCTTGTCGCAACAAGAAGAGATAAAATGAAGACTACCGAAACGATAAGGCGAGACAAGTAGGATTCTTGATTTATGAAGATACCCGCGACCACGTCGCAACGATACATTTCAATAACAATAAGATTATTATCCAACCCAAATACATGATGACAACTAAAATCTTCCATCTGAAGATAAATAACAGAGGCAAGTATGGGAATGGAAAAGATGGAATATTGTTATTCATCTTCTCGATGAAAGAGTTATACATCAATAATGTTGGCCAATTATATTACAAGGAAGAACTACCAAAAAAGGGAGTGAAGATTGAAATGTACGAGATATTACAAGCAGCGAAAGAAAACAAAAAGAATTATCTCTTTGGTGATTCTTCTCCTTCATCCGATTCTTGATCCTATTATTCTCATCGCTTGAATTTTCTTCTTCGCCGACCTCACTATCGAAACGTCCCGAGACAGGCAGATTCTCGGGAACCTTTTCGAAAGCCGAGGATATAAATGCGAGAGGGATATTGTGGTCCTTACAAACATACTCCATGGCTCCATTGGCATCATTATTAAAATTCCTTTGTCGTTAGAAATTGTTTCTTCAACTTGAAATATTTACGAAGGAGAGACTCCGCTGTTCTTTTCGTTTCAAGTTCTTCATTTATTGGAAAATTTGGCGAGTTGTTCTTTTCGATTCAAGCTCTCTAATTCTGCGGATTCTCGGGAACCTTTTCAAGCCGGGATATAAATGAGAGGGATATTGTGGTCCTTACAAACATACTCCATGGCTCCATTGCGAAAACGAAGAGCATCATTATTAAAATTCTCCCTTGTCGTTAGAAATTGTTTCTTCAACTTGAAATATTTATTCTCGCGAAGGAGAGACTCCTTTGTGTTGTTCTTTTCGGTTTCAAGTTCTTCAATTCTCATTTGGAAAATTCTGGCGAGTTGTTCTTTTTCAGATTCAAGCTCTCTAATTCTAACTTGAAGTCTCTTCTCGGATTCTACAAATAAGTAACAACAAGTTAATAATTTACAAGCAATACTACAGACGTAAGAAGCGATGAAGGTATAATAAGTAACCTTCTCTATCAGATATCATATCTTTAATCAAGGAAGTATGCTCGGCATGAAGACTAACATCAACACCTAGGTTATTCCTGGCATTATCTAAAACTTTCGCAGCCCAGGCGAATTCATCATCACTATTAATAACAAGAAGAGAACGAACTTGCTCTTCTCGCTGCTTAAGTATGGTATTCTGATGAAGGAGTTCATCTCGTTCAACTTGCACACCAAGAAGAGATTTGTGGAATTCTGCTAACGCCTGTGCACCTCTGTTAGTAATGCGATCGTTCTCATCTATGAGATCACTAATTTTCTTCCTTAAAGTCTTGATTTTCTTCTCGGAATCAAGGTACATTCGTTTAAAGCGATTAGTTAAATTTAAACTAGATCTGTGTTCGATCTCTAAGAGATGATATTTGGATTGAAGATCCTTTAATGAAAGGAGGTTAATTTTATTTGAGAAACTACTTAGAGATTGATTGAGGTGAGTAAGAAGGACATCATCATTCATAGGCTCGGGAAATGAATGGAGAAGAATGGATTCTTCGGAGAGATTATATACGTCTGCGAGAATAATAGTCAGACAAAGAAAAATAAAAGATAGCATGAAAAGGATTTGAGAATTGAAAATTACTATACCATAAAGTTCTTGATTTGAATTCGAAGAGTGATTACTCTCTCCTTTTGGGAGTCCAGGTCGGCTTCTAATTTTTGAATCTTATCGCGAGATGACGCGGCTTCAACTTCCAGCTCTTGAGTCTTCTTGTTCAATTGTAAATTTCTCTTTTCAAGATTATTGCGTCTTCTCTCGAGATCTGAGGCAACTACAAAAGAAGTTCTTCCAACCTATGAAAGAAGATAGAAAAACCGTTAATACATATATATTTAAAAATTTAAAATTAACAGGGAAATATGACTACATGCATACCAAAGACCCAAGTGCGTTCAAGAAGTCAGGAGACACAATTCTAGAGGCTCCATTGAAAGAATTATTGCCCTCTAGTAAAGCAGCATTACACACATTTGCGAGAACCCCGCAAAGGGAAGCTAGGGGAGCATCTCCCATTCCTTGGAAAGAGTCTGAGAAGATGCTAGATAACTGATCCATAGAAGAACCGGCCAATGGAATCTCTTTAGTAAGAGAGGGATTCGAATCATGGTTATCCTCGTCAGAAGATTCGGAGCTTGAGCTAAGGCGAGAAGAAGACTGAGTCTTTCGCTTCTTAGTTAAGGGAGCAGAAGATCTACCTTTGCGAACGACGGTTTTACCCTTACTTCTAATCTTCGCGGCTGCAGCTTCTTCAACTCCAACCTTCGCATACGATTAAAAGATGAGAAACAGAGGCAACAATATTGTTTCAAATAACGAAGGAAATGTTTCTTACTTCACTCGTAAGCGATCGAAGTATCGTCAGAGTACTCTCCAACGGATCATCCTTGTAGCTTCTTCTCAATTTGGCGATCTGAAAAATTCCACAAACTCAGCAAATATAAAAAGAAAATTGCGAGGGCAAGATTTGAAGTGGAAAACATACCTCTTTTGCCTTATCAGGCCATTTGAATTCCCAAGGATGATATCCTGCGAGATTCGCAGGAAGAATATGCGAGCCCGCGATGTAAGGGCCATTTAAAATCAAGGGTACAACCCACCACTTCTCATCCTTGGAGTGGCGAGGAGAAGTATTATTGCCCGGGTGCCAGTCAATATCTTGCATGAGTAATTTGTCCTCAGGGACATTATCCTTCTTTTTCAGGCGAATGCCCCAGCGAGATTTCGCATTCCTCATCTTTATCACTGAATAATTTTCAAAAAAGTTCTCTACAGTGTATTTCTCAGCATCTATTTCCAAGTTTGCGAAATTGGGGTTTCTAACAGTATTAGGGTATAAAGATCCTTTGCCAGCACCACGGTTCGCGAACTCAAGCATTAGGCGAATGCAATCGCCACATAATTGATAAACAGCCCGAGAGAATTTTTCATGGGCCAAGATTTCATAAAATAAAGGCATCTCAGGATTGTATAAGGGAATGGGAAGTCCTGCGAGAAGCTGACCTAGCGAGACTATAATTTTTTGATCATCACATTGATGATCAGAAAACAACTTTGCAGAAAGAATAGATGAAGATTCTTGATCAGGAATGGTTGATAGAGTAAAACCCTTCTCGAGCAACTTCTGTTGAACTTCATCAAAAGAAGATTTGTATGCACGACTAATGAAGGCCATTATCAGTATGGGAATGGATGGGAGATTGGAGATTAGGATCAGCGTTAGAAGGGATGAAGAAAAGAATTACAGTAGCAGGAGCGCAAATTGCGGAAGGAGATAGTCAAGAAAAGTTGCAGAGAGAAATTAAAGGAAGAAAAGAGGAGGAAAAGAAAGCTATATATAGAGAAATCAAAAAAGATTCTTGAGGAAAACGAGGGCATTTAATGCGAGAAGAGACACGAACGGACGAGAATAAACGGGTGGAAGAGACGTGTCAAGAAAAGACTTTAATAGTCAAAATCTGTGTAATAGTCGGAGCTGAAACAGATAAAGATAAGTAGTTGCGGCAAATCAAAATATTGATTCTCATGATATTCTCTCCCTCGCAGAGAGAGATGTAAGGAGAGACGGGGGAGACGGAACTTCATATATATACTACAAAGAAGCTTGAACTTCGCTAAAAGAATAGAGGCAAGTACGTACTTTTCAAGAAAAATATTCTTTCGCTCGTTCCTTCACCGATTGAAACCAAGGATTATTACAACAACGAATTTTTCCTTCAAATCGCTCTTCAAGCAATATTCAAGGAAAAAGAGGCAAGATGTAGGATCATAATATCGCAACGGACAAGGTTCGCGGGATTAATAAACGACGGTGTCGCGAGGGAGTCGCGGGGAGCTAAAATAAACGACGCGATGAATAACGACAAACAAAACAATTGGAAGACATGAAACCCGGCGAGGGTTAAGAAGTGTCGCGAGAATGAATATTCGTGCACTTGCGACACTTCGCGAGACATTCCCGAAAATAAAGGATAGCTTAGTTTGTCGTCCACTATGTATTACCCTATATAAAGGGCTAAATGAGTCTGTTGAGAGAGAGATCTTTTGAAGGGTGAAGCAAGTCATTAGGAGAGAGAAAGTTTAAAGAGCGCTTTAATTTCTAAGTGTAATTCTATTGTACTGTGTAAACATTTCATGGAATCAATTAATAAATATTCTTGATCACACATCTTTCAATGGATTAGTCAAGCAAAACTGAGTAAGGGGTGTAGTGTGGGATTTCCTGCAACTACACCAGAAACGGAGGGAGTATTTACAAGGACTTAACTGTAAATTGATCAAAAATCGGTATTTACAAAAATGCCTTTTTTTATAAAAATGAAGACAAATATTTAAAATCTTCGTATCTTTCAAACGGTATGCCGGATTTTTGTGAATTTTATATATTCGGAAAGCTCTTTGAATTATCTACGCAATGACCATAAATAATAATATCAAATTTTTGTTTTTCAAAAACCTTTTTGTTTCTCCAAATTTTTGTGTGTTTTCCCTTCAAAAGTTAGACATGATTAGTAGTTAAAAGTTAAACATGATTATTGGTTAGATTATAGCTCAAGCATAGATTGAAAAAATCTACAAAAATTTTTTTGAAAAAAATCTATAAAAAAAAATTTGATTCACAATTGTACAATAGAAACAACGATTAGTTTTTGGATGAAAATTACTACCTCCGTTTAAAAAAATGACTTTCACTTCTTAGGTAAAAATCAAAAGATAAAAATATCACTTATTTTGAAACGGAGGGACTATAACATTTGGTGTCAAAACATCACCAAATTATATGCTAAGTATGTAAAAGTATCGTTGCCGACGTGCAAAACACGTGCTCACTACTTGTATATGTAGTTGATATTGCGCACATTTTGAGTTTAAATGTGACCAGTTTTTGAACAAAATCCATAGGGAGCGAGCATTGCCTATGCTAAAGTAACCCCTTTATATATATATATATATTTCTGTCTAGAAATAGGATTGCCAGTAGTGAAACTAAGAAAGGTCAAAAAAGAAAAGGGAAATGTATAAAACAGTTCCACTATTAAGACCTGATTTGCAAAAGGGTCATACTGCTACGAACCATTCACAAAACAGTCCTACTTCCGTTAAATGCAGAGTTATGTCACTGGGTCCCACCAACCCAGAGTTAAATGCACTCGTAAAGTTATGGATTTTTCCTTAACCTAACCATAGTAGATCTAACACCGCACATCTTACGATTGATACATCTCGAGATGTAACGGACGAACAGGAACTGAAGTAGCAGGACTCGAATCTATAACAGTTTAGGGTTAGGGGAAATCGATTTCATTTCCGTCTTAGCCATCTCTCTCTCTAAACTCTCTGCAGAAATGGCGATTCACTCAAAAACTTGAGATTTCATGTGGTTTTCATCGCAAACAGATTCTGAATAGATTATGCTGGTAGTGTGTATGCTATGTTATCCATCTTTAACCCTGATTCGTGAAGATTTCAAGCAAAGAAGGTAACTGGTTGTAGGATGGCGGTGGTTTTCTTACATGATTTCGTCACTATGTACGCGAACATCATGGGGTTGGTAATCACAACCATATTCTGTCAATTTCATATTAGATTTTAGTAACCCTAACTTATCGATCTTTGTTTATAAACCCTAATTTCTGAAAATTAGGTATTTTACAAAACCATTTTAGTAAACCCTAATTTTCGAAAATTGGGTATGTTATCTGTTACTAGTTTATGGTGTATTGAATTTGATTATGTGTATGTGTAGGAAATATGTGAAGAACGCAGTTAGAAGCTTTAGGGTCGAAGAATGTGATACAAATAAGGTTAGGTTTTTTGATAATATAAGTGTGAATTCTGGTGGATTGAATGGTGTTAGTGATGTTGTTCATGATGCATATCAGTTACCACCTATTAAGAAGGTTAATCTGACTTGGTTCAGTGACACAGACCCTTTATATATTGGTAATAATGAAGAATTCTTTGAGATGTGTGATAAAGGAGTGGTTGAAGATGATGGGTATATTCATCTTTACATGAATGTTACCAACATGAAAGTTCCTCTTAATGATGAATGCCCTTCATCTTCTTGCGTGTCAGTTTCAAAGAGTCTTTTTTCATCACCTAAGAAGGTGCAGAGTACATCAAGGATACACATTGAAAGAGGTGCAGCACCAGTCAGTATTGACCCATCTCTTTTTTTAACACCTAAGAAGAGGATTATATATAGTAAATCACCTGAGCTACTAATAAGAAGTCCTAGGCCGGTGCAGAAGTCAATTGTTGCAGTCACTGTTAGTTCGGATAGTGTGAATGGTAAGAAGTTATTTATTAATGTGGATGATGATGAGGTTGTGGATGAAGAAATATCAGTTGAATCAAGACAGGATGATTTGGAGTATGAAAACATACAACTCACAAATATAGAAGAAGATATATGCCATCCCATTGATGACTGTAGAAGTCCAGTTGCTGATGATGCAGAAATGGGTATTGAAGTGTATACTGAATTTGTGAACAACTACTTTCATGGATTAGACTCTTTTGATTTCTTACATCCACAACTATATAAGAAAAAGGAAAATGCAGGTATGATTTCTATCTCTCTGTTTTGATTAAATATGTAGGATCCAAATATCACACAACAGTAAGAGTTTGTGAAAATATAGCTTATCTTGCGAAATGCAACAAGAACCTGCGAGCATGTGACAATATGAGTTGTACTCCACTAAGTATGAGCTGTCATCCACTATGTAAACACCTACATAAAGAGAAAGGCAGGAGAGAGAAAAGAGAGGATAGACATTTTTATAAACTAGAGAGATACACAATTTTGCAAGAGAGAGAGAGAGACTTTATTTTATCATCTTCTTCCCCTAAAATTAGATCTAGAGCTCTACTAAATATCCATTAATGGAGATTCTAAATGTAACAATTATGTAATTCAAACAATCATAGTGAAGAACCATGGATGTAGATCACATTGATCGAACCATGTAAAAAATCTTGTGTCCATTTTATAATTTTAGCACTTTAATCTTTATTTTGATTATGAAATAGATTTAGATCTAGGAAATATTACATGGGGTGTGTTGTGGGATTTCCTGCAACTACATAATGGCGCTAGAAACAGGGACGAGTAAAGGATTTATCCTTCTTGTAATTTGTTGGTTCAAGAAGTTTCCATGAAGATTAACTATTGTTCATATTTTTCTAGATCTACAAAGTTTAGATTCAAAAATGGAAATTTCATGGAAGAAATCACACTTTCAGGGAGTAAACGTCATCAACAATTCAAAGACATGAAAAGAGTAAGAGAAAAAGTTAGTTGCTGTGGTGAAATTTAGGGAAGAAAACTAAAGTTTCAATGGAAGATTTCCATGTTCAAGAGAAAAATCAAGAGGCAAATTGTTGAAGGAAATAAAGGAAGGCGAAGATAAGATAAGAGGCAGACGCTGTGATTTCTATCAAAAACAGAAATTCGCACAGATGGTTTGAGTTGGAGCGAATAAGCAATAGGTCACGGGTTCGAATTCGCACACATGCATATTTTTCATTTTTCTTCTCCAAGGGAGAATCGAAGAGTAAGAGAAAAATGTTGTGCGTTTATTTCGCACAAAGGTGGTTGAACAGTTGGTCAAGAGAACAGTATGTACTTTTGTGGTCGCAAGTTCGAATTTGCCTGCGACCATAGTTTTCTTCTTTTTACAGAGGGCTAAAAAATGAATAATTTCGCAATATTGTTTCATTATTTCGCAAACAAGAGGCAGTACAGTTGGTCATCTGCGAAGTTAATGAGTTCATGGTCTCGTGTTCAAATCCCAACGAACGTGTGTTTTTAATATATATTTCGCAAAGGAATTTCGCACAGAAGAAAGTAAGTGATTATTTCGCACAGATTTTTTGCAAACAAAAGCCAGCAAAGTTGGTTAGAGGTGAAGACAGTGAGCTTGAGGACGTAGGTTCAATTCCCACCTCCTGCGAATTTTTCGCATCTTTTTTGGACTACCAGAGGAAGACAAGTTTTAATAAGTGTGCGATAATTTCGCATAGAAGAAGCTTGCACAGTTGGTCAGGAGGCATGAATGCAAGCAACAGGTCGCGGGATCAATTCTTGCTTCTCGCAGTTTATTTTTGTTATGCGAAATTTATACAAAGTTGGTCCATAATTATTTCGCATAGAAGAGAGTTTCGCAGAGATATTTCGCAAGAGAGGATTAGTACAGATGGTATGGTGTGAGAATATGCGAGAGGCAGGTCAAGGGTTCAAATCTCATTTCTCACACTTCTTTTTGCTGCGAGATAATTATATTTTGTGTGACGTTTATACATTTCAAGGATTCTAATTTCGCAAGCAAACCATATACTTCGTGCGAGACGACAACAACAACAAATCACATGAAAGCTAAGTACCACTTCCTTGAACATTTTATTTTACTTGCGACAAATAAAAAGATTTTTGATTAGATTTACAAAAAGTGATACAATCGCACGATTTCAAAGATTTCAAAATCTCAGAGATTTCAAAGATTTCAAATCTCACAGATTTCAAAGATTTACAAAGAGCGATACAATCGCAAGATTTCAAAGAATAAAAAAAATAAAAATAAATTGCGAAACTGGAATATTTGCTTTCAAAGATTTCAAAAAGCGATACAAATATTTCAAAGATGTCTATTGAACAATCTCAAAAGGGAATACAATCTCATATAAATCAATTTATATATTTCTCTTGAATATTTGCTTTATTTCAAATGATATGAAGATTTCGCCGAAAGTAAGGCATCATATATTTTGAAAAGAATGAAAGAATGAATGAAAGAATGAATGAAAGAATGAATGAAAGAATTAAGACATGCGATAATTTCGCACAGATTATGATTCTTTACAAAAGAATAGAAACATGCGATAAATTCGCAGAGATTATGATTCTTTACGAAAGAATAGAGACGTGCGATAACTTCGCATAGATAGATGCAAACCTTCTATGGCGTACACCCTAGTTCGCGAATAAAATTTCGTAAGAGGCAAATGTAAGACCTAAAGTGCGTCATAGAAGGGGGTACCTATTGCATGGCTCATGGAAAGGTTACACCGCTCTCGGAACCTGGGTCATGGAGATTTGGGGTCAATAAAGCCCATCCAGGAGAGGTACCTTGGATTTTCAACCTAAGCTTATGACTTAGGTTGGACGACCGAGGGTCTCTTCTAAGGAGTGCGGCATCTGATCAAGGCGCCGAGGTACACGGTTGAGACAAGAGTGCCTGGGGCGTTTGAAGCGTCTCGGCCATTCTTGGCAAGTCTTGACTTATGCTGCACTCGGCCCGAAGAAAACCCCACTTAGGGTGCAGTCTTGTAACCATAAGCCATATAGGCAAAAGGGATAAGAGGCTGCGAAAACAACTGGTTATTTTTAAGACCGGATGGGAGGAGCCAACCTTGTATGGTAGAGGTACGTCTCCTTGAAGGGGCAATCAGAGGGATGATAAGGGCGTCACCCTCCATTAGGGAGCTGATAAGTGTCTTAAGACGCAAATGTCACGAGGCTTTATTTTCGCAAGAATATTTAGGCTTGTCATATTTGTGCGACAATCCTAAAGAGGCAATAAACAAAAGAGAAAGATAAGGTGAGATCAATGGGTCAATACATGAAAGTGTAAAGACGTCCTGCGATTTCGTCGCAAGACGGCAATGTCATGGGGCTTTATTTTCGCAAGAATATTTAGGCATGTCATATTGTCGCAACAAAAACGACAAAAGAAAAAAGTTAAGGCAAGATCAATGGGTTTCTGCATGAAAGTGCAAAGACGTCCTGCGATTTTGTCGCAATGACAAGGGGTGGCAAAATAAGACCTTTAACTAGGAAGGCAAAATAAGACCACATAAGAAAGTTGCAAAAATGAGTAAGCAAATAAGATTGCCAAAATGATTATGTGTAAGCATATAATCTTGCGAATATGTACATGGAAATGAAAATGAGATAGTGAAAATGACGTACACTTGATATTATGATCATATTATTATGCGATACTAATAGTGCAGGAATAAAGAAAGATGAAACACAAGTAAGAACTTGCGATGAACAATCGATACGTGAAGAGGAATGCATATACTAAATACAAAGTCAGAGAAATGGAGAATGGAAGCAATTTAAAGCTACATCAATTTTAGCGTGCAAAATAAGCTAAGAAACACAAATATTAGCTATACATTGCAATAGATAAGCATTCTCATCATATAAGCATCACACTTGCATCATGAAAGCATCGCATAAGCATTTCATGGCATAAACATCGCATACACATTTCATAACATAATCATTACATATGCATTAGATTCGCATAAGTATTTTATAAAATTTTACGGAATAATATCGCAGAATTATTCAGAATTTTGCAGGATTCTTTAGAATTTCGCAGAATAAGATTATTTCACAGGATTCTTCAGAATTTCGCAGGATTCTTCCGAATTTCGCAGGGTTATTCAGAATTTCGCAAGATTATTCAGGATTTCGCAAAATTATCCAGAATTTCGCAGAATGTGTCAGAATTTCGCAGAATAAGATTATTTCACAGGATGTGATTATTTCGCACAATTATAAGCATCTTGAAGAAATTATACTATCGCATGAGCAAAAAACATGAGACAGAGGCAAAATAAGAATGAAAAAACAACTTTCCCATTCAACACTTTCTCAAAGATTCTACCCTCATAGATAAAGAACAGAGGCAACTATGGATAACCAAGAAAACATTTTATATTCTTTATCTTCTCGGCAAGAATCATTTTCAAAAAAGACGTTCACTAATGGATAACAAGAATTTTCGCCAATAAGGGAGTAATAATTTCGCATGATTGATTCGTAATACTTCTTATATTTCGAGGATTAAGTACTTCTTATACTTCTTCAAGGATACTTCATACTTCGCATAATTCTCAAAGCTTCTTATAAAATGATTCGCATACTTCAAGAGATGATACTTCTAATTACTTCTCAAAGCTTCGGAACTTCGCAAAAGAATAGAGGCAAGTACGTACTTTTCAAGTCCAATATTCTTTCGCTCGTTCCTCCAACAACTACAACAAAGTGGATTTTTCCTTAAAGATCGCTCTTCAAGCAATATTCAAGGAAAAAGAGGCAAGAAGTAGGATCCAAATATCGCACAACAGTAAGAGTTTGCGAAAATATAGCTTATCTTGCGAAATGCAACAAGAGCCTGCGAGCATGTGACAATATGAGTTGTACTCCACTATGTATGAGCTGTCATCCACTATGTAAACACCTATATAAAGAGAAAGGCATGAGAGAGAAAAGGGAGGATAGACATTTTTGTAAACTAGAGAGATACACAATTTTGCAAGAGAGAGAGAGACTTTATTTTATCATCTTCTTCCCCTAAAATTAGATCTAGAGCTCTACTAAATATCCATTAATGGAGATTCTAAATGTAACAATTATGTAATTCAAACAATCATAGTGAAGAACCATGGATGTAGATCACATTGATCGAACCATGTAAAAAATCTTGTGTCCATTTTATAATTTTAGCACTTTAATCTTTATTTTGATTATGAAATAGATTTAGATCTAGGAAATATTACATGGGGTGTGTTGTGGGATTTCCTGCAACTACAAAATACATTTTAACTTGTCTTCATTTTAACTTATTTGTATTTTATAGATGTTGTAGATGAAGCCCACAATGACAACAATTGTGGTGTTGTTTAAGAGTGTGACCCAAAAGGAAAAGCAATAATTGTTGTACCATCTGATACTGACAGTGGTGATAGTTCTAGTAGCTATGATTCTGAAGATGAAGAAGGTACTTTATCAGTCCAAGGAGTTGCAGAGGATGACGATCATAAAACAGTTTGGGTGAATCAGTATGAGCAAGTTTGGGGGCCACATGTAGAAGCTGCTGAAAGAACATGTGCTTTTGATGATGACACTGGAGATGATGAGGAGTTTGTGGATGTTGATACAATGTTTGTGGGGATGGAGTTTATGGATAGGAAAGACTTTAAGAAGCACTTAAGGGAATATGCGGTGAAGAACAAGTTTCAGTACAAGTTGAAGCCCAATGACAAAGAAAGGATCAAGGTTAATTGCAAGTATAACAAGTCTCAGAGTTGTGAGTTTTTTATTTATGCAAGTGTCAGAAGTCATGAACCTACTTTCATACTCAGAAAGATGAACTTGGAGCATACATGTGTGACTGCTGCTGCTACTCAATAAATCATGTGCTTGGTTCTTGATTAGGTCCTTGTTACAGTTTCTGTTTTTAAACTACTTGTTTTGTTACTGCATCTGTTTGCAGCAGTTTGTTATTTATGTTTTGGATTGATGAACTCATTTATGTTATGTTATGGTCTTAATGTTAATATTATAAGTTATTTTGATGGTGTCAGGTTCATGAAATTTTCTTTTTATTTGAACTGTAGCTCATTACATTTGTAGATCTCCTATTTCCTTGCATAATTCTGCCATTTTCAGAGATGTTTGTTTTACATTGGATTTTGATGCATTGAACACATCATCAGACATCCATTGAAAATCAAGACAATTTGAGCATTTGAGGTAAGCAATGTTATAGTTGTGTACATTCTGGCAGAACAAAAGCATCACATTTCCCTTACAGTTCTTCTTCTTGCAGGGTTGGTTCTTCCATGGACAGTTGTTGTGCATATGGCTCTTGTCACCACAAGCAAAGCAGGAATTTGGAGTTGGGAGTTGAACTTTCATTGCTCTTTTTTGGTTTGTGGCATCTGCAAACCACTCAAAGTATGAGCAGACTGAGCATCTCAAGAACTTCTCAGCAACATGATCTTCAGTTTGAGCTTTCAACAACTTTCCCACTCCATTGCAAGGTACATTCTTACACCTTGAATATATCCATGGACAATCAATAAGATCACGCATTCCAATCTCACATAAACAACAAATGATGTTGATGCTGCTTGATCCATCAACTACCCTGCTGCTGCTTGCCTCACTTTGAATTGTTGCACCATTCACTTTTGCCTCCACCCATTTTTTGTTGGAACATGTTTGAAAGATAAGTATGAATGTCTGCAGGTGTTATGGTTGTTGGAATTGAAAGATAAGTATGAATGTGTGCAGGTATATAAAGAAAAGTGAAAACCATACCGTTGGGAAAAGTCTAATTTTATGGCCACTATTTTGCTGCCACGTCACCGATCTGCCACGTCAGCGACAGGTTAACTCCAGTTAAATGGTTTGAGTTAGGTTATAGGGCATTTTTGGGACATTTATCACCGTTTTTTTGAAAACTGTTATGTCGCCCACAGTATGAATCTTTTGTAGACGATTTACAAAAATATGATCAATTTGTAACTAAATTAGAAAAAGTATGACCAATTTGTAATTGGGCCAAAAGAAAATCAGCCTTGTATGTATAGAGAAAAAACACAACTTAAAAACTTAATTCAGATAGTTTTGTGTAGATCATGCATAAACGACCGTCAGAACCTAGTTCGAAATGAGGGGACTTGCCCTAAGCTACCTCGAATCTCGGTTAATCTAAAATTGTGCAGTACTAGGCGAAGACAATCACAAAATCTGGATTTTCGCTGTGGCTGACATACGTGAATTTGCTTAACCAGTGATTAATTAAAAATTCCCACTACCAAGATGATGAACCTAAGCTCATCAAAACTAAAAGATCGAACTCGTTGGTAACGAGAGATACTGAGATTAATCATTAATTCATGAAGATGGGCATGCGATCTGAACACTACTAAGAGGTAAAGTATATATTGTGGCCTATCCTGCACTCGGTGTAAGAAAAAAATAAATAAATAAATAAACTGTGCTCACCTTGTTTTAGGTGGCCAATCACCAATCTTCAAAGACTGTATTTAAATTATTTAATTATCGTTACATACAAAACATGCAAGACAATCAAATGTTAGCTAGGATTTGGTTGGACTGGTCAAGGCCAGAGGATCAGTCTAGCTTCCCTTGCCAGCAACATTTAGTAAGTTAAGTGCATCAACAACCCAATAATTTGATACGATATCTCTTTTTTTTTAGTTCTACAGTTTTTCCTGGCCGGTTTGGGGCCTATAAAAACTATTCGGGGCTTATCGATTTCTTCTCCCAATTTATTCAAATGGCTATGGAATATTTAAAATGGGTGAAAGACCAATCTAACCTCGAATTACTCCTAATACTAAACTCATATAAATATAAATCCTTCCTATTTTCAGAAAAAAAAAACCTAAAATTCTAAAATACGCAAAAATTTTCCATATTCTTCTAATCTTGACAAATCTTCAAACCTTAATCCAATTTTTTTTTAACCTTTTTGTCAACTATTACCATTCTGAAAAGACGAGGGTACCCAAATATACCTCAATCTAAAACTTTTCCACATATAAGTCCTTTCTCCGAAAGTGATTGTCTATGGACTGAGTCGAGACAATACAACGAATCGGTTCACACTTCGTGTGATCGTCTATGGATATGAGATCGAGACAATACAACAATGAAGTATGATTACTTGATAATAGGTTCGGACTTAACCAAACACTATAGGATTGCTTATCAAGTAATTAAGAATTAACGTTTGTGTATTTTACTTCTAATTATAATAAAAACAATTATAATTGCGGAAATAGAAAAGTAAAAGACACAACAAGATTTTGTTAACGAGGAAATCGCAAATGCAGAAAAACCCCGGGACCTTGTCCAGAATTGAATACTCTCAGGATTAAGCCGCTATATAAAATCTAAACCAACTTCGTATAGTTGAGACCAAGCAACTAAACCTATAGTTCACCTAGTTCCCTCAGTATCCCTGCGCCTCCAACTTGCAATAAGTCACACACTTGGAACAATTCCTTTGGTTCGTATTCCAAATAGTAAAGGAACAACAAATCTGTTCGGTAACAACTCTTTTCAAACAACGTGATATGAGTTTTACAAAAGGCTCTTCCGTTTATCCCAATAAACTCCTTTGTCGGGTTCTTAGATCAATCTATTCAACAACTACCAAAGTAATTGTTTAGACTATGCAATCAATAATAGGATCTGATCAAGATATTAAATAATGATGCCAATCTACACAACTAATCAATCCAATCTATCAAAAGATAAACCGATTATAGTTGGATCCCCAGCCGATAAGTTTTGTGCACACCAAAGATTATGAACTCAAATAAGAAATCTTCTTTGTCTTCAAATCTTCTTAGATCTTCAATAAACACCTGCACACAAACAACTTGAATCTCTTGTGATTAATCACACACAGAACGGAGTCTGTTAACGATGGATTATCACAAGACGTCTTTAGATCTACAAACAGTCTAAAGATCCCCGTCGATACTTCGATCTAGTTTGAGTGAATCTTATATCAGAAGAGAAGATTCTCAAGCATAAACAAACTAGGTTCAATCAAAGTTCAACAACCGTTAGTCAATCAAATCAATCGAAAACTAATAATAAACTGCAATTATCTAGTTTCCCACCAATGGTACTCATAGATCTTCTCAATCCCTAAGAAGTCTTTAAAACGAGCGGTCGTAAGAGATTTCGCCTAATTAGGGTACTTTCCTCTCCGAATAGACGGATCCACCAGTAACAACACAACAAGGTAGTTTTGCTGGCTCCGAGGATTAGTTTGCTCGAAATGCAAACTTCAATATTCATAGACCAAGGAAGTTTGGACACCAAGGAATTTCCAAAACCGAATATTCTCAAAGATATGCAATAAACGCCCAAATCGGTTTTCATAATTCCTGGAAATGCTCTGTCCAAACATTGACCGAAATCTCAATAGAAAATCTCCAATTAGTATATGACGCACATTACCAATTTTTTATTTTCTAAAGATATGCATTTAATTGCTGGAAATTAAAAGCATATAAAACTAAAAACCTTAATTAAAAGATTCTCAATTTATTTCGATCTGGGATTCTCCTTTAGTTATTAAGGAATATCTTTGAACAATAATAGATAAGAATTACTGCACATGTTCAAAGTATGTCGACATCTTTACTTTGTAAATCCTTTTTCATATTTACAATTTTGGAACCAATTTGCCACACTTCCAAACAAGTTTAGAATTGGTTCATCTGATTTCCAAGAACTATGTGATTGATCAAATATCAAATCAACAATCATGGGTTTAACGGTTCTACCAAAAACAAGTTTCGGTTCTACCTCCATGTGGCTACTAGGATCGGTCACAATAGTTTCCAAAACTTTGTTAACTAAGTACCAGGATCGGTTACCACAATCTCATGGTATTACTTGTGATCGGTTGCACAAGTCATATGATCGGTTACACCAATTACTAAGACTTGTTAACCTACTACAAGGATCGATTACACATTCTCTTGTGATCGGTCACACCAAGTACTAGGATCGGTTATCCAATGAATAGGATTGGTCACACCAATTACAAATATCGATCATACCATCTCAGGTGATTACTTAAGATTGGTTTCACTAATAAAAGTTATACGGATACATAAGTCAGGCATTGTGATTAGTTTTACCAAGAACATAAACAAGTTATGAGCGGTTATACTAAACACACATATTGGTAATCCAAAGATTTGCAATGAATAACAATACCAATAAGCCTAGCGATTCCCCTTTCGATTCACAAAACAATTTTATGAATGTACTTCCTTTTAACGAATGTAAAACATTGTTTCCTAGGACGAAATATTCACCCATACCCATACATAATCACAATAGCATTCATACGATTATGTCGATGTCTTATATACGAAGTTCAAAAGATAGGCGTTATACTTCGTATTATAATTCCTTAATACTACGTCTAACTACATTATAATCATTCACAGTTTCGCAGTTATGTTTTCAATATAGCACGACTTGAAAGATACGTTAGGAATGAAACAGTTCAACTCAAAATATTAATTACTAACCTCAAGAGGAAGGATGATGTCGTCGTTGTAGCTTTTTACTTCTTCACATTCTTCAAGTCTTCGAGTAATGCTTGTATGTCTCATATCCTAATAACTTTCTAGCTAACCTATACGAAGTTGACTCTAGTAAATAATCAAGCGACTCTTTAAATGAGTTTTGGTTCACTAAAATATGACAACCAAACTTGACATACCAACGCTTGGTGGGTTCAACCGAGCTATGCTCTAACACAATCCATAAGGTAAATCCCTATCAAACTCATTCTTTTAAACTGATTTGTTCATTGTTTTAGACATCCAAAACCCATTTAAAAAAAATAATCAAAATCTCTGATTGCTACCCGAAATCGGTTTATGTGGTTCCATCGTATATACCGATTCTGGAACATTCTTCGCCTCCATGAAGAACATGCACCAGAAATGGTTTATATGATGATTAGAGTGTAGAAATCAGAATATATAAAGACATAACCAGAATCGGTTTATAAGTGCATTAACATAAACCGATTCTTGGTATTTTTTAAGTTAAAGTCACCAGAATCGGTTTATAGGATGTTGCTCATCGATTCAGGGGCTTGATTTCTCTGCACAGTTTTATACCCATAATCTGATTACATATATTGTCTTATCCACCGATTATGGGGCTTAATCTTTTTAAGAGTTTAATATGTGTCGAATAGGTAGATCTGCGGGTTTCTAATATACCATAGTATTTATTTTTTTGTGGATATGGACTTCAGTCGCTTGAGATTTTTTTAATGGGGCCATGGTACAAGAGGATGGTGTTAGGCAACCAGAGGTTGTAAATAGGAGCATGTACAAGTTCGCCTATGGTAGGGATACCAAGTTGGTGCAGGTGTTGGCACTTGCTGACCAGCTTGTATTGGAAGAGCTCATTGACCTCATCAGATTTTCTAGAAGAAGGAGGGATGAAATTGCAGCTCAGAGGACACACGACAAAGTGATGAATACTCTGTATGCAGAAATAGACAAAGTTTTAACAGAAGCTGCTGCCAATGCCGGCGGTACTGATGCCTGATCCTTGTTGACTTTATACTTTATGATGAACTATTTAAGTTTGAATTAATAAAAGACTTGTTTTAAGTTTAATGTTCTACTGGATGTGTAACTTCTGGGTACACATGTATATAATTACACATGCCATATGCCTATATGTAACTGTTTCCTGCCATATGGATGTGTAACTTTTGAGTACACATGCCATATGGAAGTGTAACTTCTCGTTACATTTTCCATACAGATGTGTAACTTCTCGTTACATATGCCATATGGATGTGTTGGGAGGTGATGGTGGTGGGAGGCAGTGGTGGTGGTGGTCGACGACGACAATTAGTGATCGAAGGTGGTGGTGGGCGGTGGCGGCGGTGGTGGTCAGAACACCATTTTACTGTATTTTAATAATTTGAGCTTAAATTTAAATTTTATTTAATTAGGGGGTTGACAATATACGTATGAACATCTTTTAATAATTCGGGGATTAGATTTAAACTTCTTTTAATTAAGGGACTCATATTATGGGTAACCCATGGGTGGGAACTTAGCTTAATTTCCCTGAATGGAGCTACGGATTCAAATTGTGGATAAAAATTAGTTGAATGTTCCGATTCGGAACAAAGACCTAAACTTTTTTTTCGTCCAAAATTTGATATCATCAGTTTCGACCATATAGAGCGAACACTATCGGGTCAAAGCAAATACCTTTTTTGTTGTGGACAAATACTATGAGCTGATTATACTTTCATTTCATTATATATGCAAAAGTCAAGGTGATTAGTCGTGAGATGTTGACTTAGTCAACTGTGAAATTTCATCCATCTGCTTCGACTATTTCTTAATCTGTTCTTCAATTTTACTAGTTCTTATGATTCTTCTAAGCTTATTCTAATCTCCATGCTTGTTAATTTTTAGGATTTTTCTTATTTTTCAGAATTTTTCTTCTTCTTTTAACCTAAAAACCCTAATTTCTATTTTATACCTTTTCATGATCTAATCTATTAGGTTTTGTTCTTAGAATCTTTTTCAATCAATATTATCTTATTTAGAATGTTTAAATTTCTGATTGTAATCTAAATCACTCTCTACTTTTTGATTTTGATTTTTTTTGTGGTTGACTGAAAGGTTTTCTTCTTTTTTGTGTTTCTTAGATAAGGTCACGAGCTGAAGGGAGTAGCGTACATAGGGTCTTGGTTTTTCACCATCATGAGATTAGTAAGTGACAGAAGAAGCGGAGATTGTGGTTTGTGTTACTGCTGGATGTACTTTTTCATATAATCTTCTCTGAATCTTTTAATATTGGATTTCGTCAGTGTTACTCATCATTGTCAGGGTTGATTAGAGAAGAATAATCTGAAGTTGGAATGCTTTTTAGCATTGTGAGATCCTACTTAGGTAGGTGGTCGGTTGTCAATCCGTCAAATATAATTTCACTTTCTCAATCAACTAGATATAAATATAGTAAACGATAAGAAAGAGTTCGTATCCACAGAGAGGCTTTCGTTGTTATAAAATTTCAGTTTCTAAAGTAACCCAGGGTATGTTTGTTGTATTTAAGCAAATAAAAGTAATTAAAAGCAAAGTAAGTAATTCGAATTATCAATAAGGAGAAGATATTGGTCACGGGATAATATCATTCACAAACATGTATTTTCATCAACGATTAGAATTGATATTTTAATCTCGTATTTATTAAAAGTCCTAGGATATCTTGATCGCAAGTATAACCCGTTAATTCCCTGTTTTCATCACAACCACATTAAAAGATGCATATGTGAATTCTTCGTAGAAAGCAACCTAAAGTGTAAAAGCACAATTAAGTTTAACTCCCTAAAAGCATTAAGTTTTATGGAATAAGACTCATCAATGTAAACGAATGTGTAAAAGCACTAAACGTTTTAACAAAAGTTATGATTCACTTGTGACTAGTAGGATATATCACTACAAGCACTAACCACAATTATGCTACTTAGAATCAGGGATAAACAACGTTTTCGTATTGAAAACCCTAATATAGCTCTAGAGATGAACACAAATCGGATTGATTAGGACTCAACCTAACAAGTTTTCAAGTCTTATAACAATATTAATTGTGAATCACAAACAATAATTCTCGAGACAAAACTAATTCATTGAATCAAAAGCATGTTGAGAAATCAACTTTTATCCCATAACCAATAAGATGTTTAGCTACTCATAGCTATGGAGTTCATCATAATCAATATTCAATAAAATAATAATGAAGAAGAAGAACAAAACCAAACCCTAGAAGCGTAAACAAAAACGGCTCTCTCCAAAATTCCAAGAATAAGATATTTTATAAATTGTAGAAGACCTTCCCTTTATAGCTTTTCTCCAACTTCTAAAATTAGGTCTAGTCTTCAAAGTCCATTAGATGAAAATCCACCAAGCCCATAAGAAAGAGAGACCCATGTAGAAAATATGACCCAAAAGTGGTCGCCGGA
This sequence comes from Papaver armeniacum, assembly GCA_023531295.1. Classification (NCBI taxonomy): domain Eukaryota; kingdom Viridiplantae; phylum Streptophyta; class Magnoliopsida; order Ranunculales; family Papaveraceae; genus Papaver; species Papaver armeniacum. Next base: position 65,322 of record JAJJWW010016175.1, read on the forward strand.
AATCTGGTATTGTGGCCGGAAATCGGCCGGAGAAGTGCCCGGAAAACGGCTCGGTTGGCCGGCAAAGTCCGCCGGCCACCGGTCAACGGGTCGGATCGGCGGGTCAACTCGATCAACTCGGTCCAGATCACTGAGTCAAATCAGGCCAGTGAGTCAGCCGGGTCTAGTCAGATTTGAATCAGCTAATTACTTGGCTGAATAAGCTAGGTGGCATTGACAGGCCATAGTTGCACAGGCCAGAATCATGATGCACTAAGATGGTGCTTCATCAATTCATGTCAGCCAAGATGGCTGTTCATATCATTCTCATTAAATTCTGCAGCTCAATCAATTCCAAGCATTCACAGTCCATCCTTGCCTTGCATTCCAACTCCAGGCTGCTCTATAAGCCACTCCACTACTGCATTTCCACCAGCATCACACAACCAACATCTCAAGCCAGCCAACAGCACTTCTATCACCATTCTTCCCATCCGAGACTGCAATAACATCTTCTCCTCTGCCATTCTAGCCACCAACTTCATTTTAGTTCAACCCACACTTGCATCACACTTTCAGCTCCATTGCCACACACATCACAAGCACCTGCTCCATTCATCCATGCATCTGCAGATTCAACACCACAAGAAGCAGCACCTGCAACAGCTCAAATCTTCACCAACACAGCCTCGGATCTTGGCTGTGACTGCAATATAGCAACAACAGCCAAGCTGCCAAATCAGTCTCAGGCCTGGCCATTGTCTGCACAATGCCATACTCAATGGCAGCAACAACAGCTCTGCAATCTCAGCTCTACCAACCAGCACCTGAATTCAGCTCATTTTCCTGCACAACAGTCCATTGCACAGTTTCAGCTCCTATTTGCTTGTAACTTCACCAGAACCAGACCTCTTACTCAATACTTGCCCTGAACCTGCAGCTCATTGCCTCCACCTACAGTTCACCAGCCAACACTTGCATTGTCCTCTCTTCTGTGTCTTCAATTCTGTAGCCTTACCAGCCCTGTAATCCCAGTAGCAGCATCTTAGCCTCCTCCTTCCACAAGCAACAGCAACAATGCCTCAGGCCATGCCAAAACCACAGCTACAGCCACTGCCATTGCAACACCAATTCCATCTATTTCCAGCTCCACCAGAACCCATTTTATATCCTTGGCAGTGACAACCAATATTGCCCTTATCTATCACAGAAAAGCACCAAAACATCATCACACTTCCATATATAACAAATCTGCATCCGAGTTCATCATTCTCCCTTGTTTCGGTTCAATAGCAACATTTGACTTCAGGTCAACCATCGTAGCTGGTTTGACCAACACTTCACTCCATTAAATCATCACCTGCCACTCCAGACTCAAAACCATACCACCTGATTCATCCATAAGTCTCCATTTATCTTCACTGATCAAACCCTAATTTCAGTTCGATTTCTTCCATCTCTGACTTCAAAACCCATTTACTCCACAATCACAGATCTCCTTTTCTACTTGATGATTTGTCTCACATTTAACCCACAAACATTAGGACCATCTTCTCGTTCTCATTCGCTGCTTTAGTTCACCTCAACCTTTAGCAGACGAGCATTCAGCCATGGCTCGCCGGCAGCAACAGGTCTTGGAACAGCGGCAATTGGTTTTCACTCTCCTTTCTCTGCTTGTAAATTAGTTTCTCAAATTGGTCCAGGAGAGACCTAATTTCCCTTCTCAATTCGACAGATCCATTCACTCGATATAGACCAACTTCAACTGGTTTCTTGTTTATCAAATCCTGATTCAGCCCTGAACCCATTAACACCATCCTCTTAATCGAGCCTGTAATCTCCATAACTCATCTGCGATTTTGCTCAAAACCCATCTCGATCTGAATCTGAGCAGCATCTCTACATCGACTTCACTGATTCTCCGACCTGGTAAACTTCCGTCTCTCACTGAATAACTCTCGCTCTCGATTTCAATACTCAGGTGCCTCCATTTCCTCTCTCCTCTGATAAACTCAAATATGCCGCCCTCACAGACGAAAATCGATGAAGAAGAAATAAATTTCTTCTCTGAATTTTAGGTATTATGTAAGAACCTGGATGTATCCACCCCATCTGGTAAGATAAGGGGTAACCAAAAATGACTATAAGCACCCACTCATTAGTAAGGGCCACCAAGGTTCTTTGCTCCATGCTTCTCTAGACTAAGATGCGGTGTTCGCCTCCTATTCCGGCTAGGCTCGGCTCTCAATAGCAGTGCACGTGAACTGGCCTTTGTGCTCCTTTTCGCTCCAAATGGCTAATTTCTTCTTCTTTTCCCCCGCGCGACTCCAGAGTACCTAATAACTCAAAAACACACGTAAAGTACATAATTTACAAGAAAAATAGCAAAGAAAGCGTAACTACTAGATAGTAAATACGGTGTATTCTACACCTATCAGATTCCCCCACACTTAGACTTTGCTAGTCCTCGAGCAAATCAAACAAAACAATAAAATACAACAACTCCGTGTCGTCGAGGCTACGGTCACTTTTAGCATAAATAACAAGCCTTTAAACCCCTAGGTGTCCCTAGTGGACGAGTTATAGTCTCGTGAGGGTTTACTAAAGATATACCCACAAAACCTACATTTCCAACTTACTAGTTCTCCGTAATGATAGTATCCAACGCACTAAGAAGACATAGAGATTCTGCACACTAGTCATAAGAAGTTAGACACATAAATGAACACAATCTCATTCTTAAAAGTTGAGAGAGAGATAACCATCCCTTCTCGACTAGAATTCGGGTTCGGAGTGATCAAAAGTCTCGACTCTGCCTCACAAGAAAGGGTTTTATGATATTGCTCTCAATAATAAACAGCTTTTTATGGGTCACACATGTGTCCAGGTAGGAATGAAGAGAGAATCCTGAGACACGTTGAATGGTAGGAAGGTAAACCCTCCGAATGTTTTGAAAACCCACATCTTTTATATATTTTTGAAAACCCATTTTTCTGACGATCTCTTCGAAAGGAAATCAACCATTTAACGAAGGTGGGAATATGCTTACTTACAGTGAATCCGTTCGGCGTGCGAGCACCACTCTCACAAACATCCATAGAAACGTCTTCGGTCTTCTATCGGTGTCTTCATCTTCGTCTTCGGTCTTCAACTCTTGATGATAACTCTCGAACTTCGTAGAATCTTGACAATATGATTCTTTCCTCAAATTCCTTGTCGCTTGAAACTTCATTATAGATATTCCTTCTTTCCATAGGCTTTATTGAAAGAATACATAACTAAAAACAAACTATACAAACCCAAATAATTTTTTTTTTTTTTTTTTTTAAGAAAAAGATATAAAACAAATACAAAATAAAAATAAAACAAAATAAAAACTATTAACAAACCTAAACATATTTCTCTTGTCTCTTTTTTTTTTTTTTTTTTTTTTTTTTTTTATATATTTTTTTTTTTATTTTTTTTTTTTTTTTTTTTTTTTTGAGACAAGAGAATGTAAAATACAAATAAAATAAAATAAAAATGTAAGTACAATGCCATGGTGTAAGTACTTTACCGCTTGAATCTTCACAACTTATATGTCTTGATATCATAAACTTCTCGAATTTTCATCCTTGATAATTTCCACTCTTGTATAATAGTCTTCAACTTATAAAAATTCTGCTCCCTGTTTTGTTGCTTTACTCAAATCTGAAATCTGCCCATTACTGTATTGTTGCTTGTAAACCTCGAACGTATTCAACTTTCCTTCGAATTTGTGATGCTCCTCTTGTTGATGATGATGGTGTTTCTATGGACCTGTTGGTTTAGAGAGAGATAAGGTGGATGGTGCTAACTGCGAACAAGATCACAAGTGGTATGTAAGTTAGCAATTCGATGTCACCAACATGGTTGATAAAAATAGCACTCAAGAGATCAAAATAGTGCTTCTATGGTGGGAAGTTGGACAGCTCACCATTCTGCCCGGAATTTACGTACGGTGACACACACTCTAAAAGCACAAATTTAGACAGGTACAAAGAATTGAAGGTTGGTGCCTCACATTATGTAACATGGGCAGTCTCCACTATAGGGGATGTTTGTTCTAATACCGAATTCAGTCTGCACCTTATTTGCCACTGGCATGATTAAATCCAACTTTAACTCTCATACAATTAAGAAACCCGATCATGTTCTCTGTCATCTCTAAGTTCAGTCACTATTGTGAGATTCTCGATGTAATCTTAGCGACATGTATACTATGTGACTCTAAACTAACTACAAGTTGGAGTTTTCTTATTCACTAGTTCACAAAAAAGTTGAAAAGTTGCAAAAATTTACAACATAAACATAAACCACTCCCCCACACTTAAACTTTACATTGTCCTCAATGTAAATTGAATCGTCCAAAGTAAGTCAAGGTGGGAAATCCTAATAAGAAATCAGCAAAAATAAAGAAAACAAAACAAGAAAAACTAAAAACAAGAAAAGAAATAAATACAAGACAAGAAATACTCATCCTTTGGGTTGCCTCCCAATTAGCGCTTGGTTTAAAGTCGTCAGCCCGACTATCTCCTTGCTTTCTATGACTCCTCCAGAGGGAGTACATCCACAAAGTTAACTCCTTCCACCACTTCGGAAGTGAAATTCTCATAATATGGTTTCAACCGGTGCCCATTAACTTTAAGTTCTTTCCCTGTAGCTATGCTACGAATTTCCACTGCACCGTGAGAAAACACATTAGTAACAATAAAAGGTCCGATCCATCGTGACCTTAATTTACCCGGAAATAATTGCAAGCGAGAATTAAACAAAAGCACTTTCTGCCCAATGCAAAATTGTTTTCTAGAAATCATGTTATCATGAAATGCTTTCGTCTTTTCTTTGTAAATCCGTGAGCTTTCAAATGCATCATTGCGAAGCTCCTCTAGCTCTTGGAGTTGTAACTTCCTTTGCTTTCCAACCCCATCCATCTCCATGTTGCATTGCTTAATAGCCCAAAACGCCTTATGCTCAATTTCCACGGGTAAGTGACAAGGTTTACCATAAACAAGCCTAAAAGGAGACATTCCAATAGGTGTTTTATATGCGGTTCTATACGCCCACAAAGCATCATTAAGTCGCATGCTCCAATCCTTCCTTGTCGGGTTCACCGTCTTTTCTAGAATGGATTTCACCTCTCGATTAGACACCTCGGCTTGTCCATTGGTTTGGGGATGATAAGGTGTTGCAATCTTGTGCGACACATTGTACTTCGTCAACAAGCTTTGTAGAATCCTGTTTTTGAAGTGAGAACCCCCATCGCTAATTATGGCTCTTGGAATTCCAAACCTTGCAAAAATATTAGCTTGCACAAAATCTGAAACCACTTTAGAATCATTAGTAGGGGTGGCTTTAGCTTCCACCCATTTCGAGACATAATCAACCGCAAGTAAGATATAAAAATTCCCATGGGAGTTGACAAAAGGCCCCATAAAATCAATACTCCATACATCAAAAACTTCAATAAATTGAATATAAGTTTGTGGCATTTGATTTCGGGCACCTAGATTGCCGGTTCTTTGGCACCTATCACAAGTTGTACAAAATATATGTGCATCCTTAAACAAAGTTTGCCAATAAAAACCACTTTCAAGTACCTTGTGCGCGGTTCTCTTACTCCCAAAATGTCCTCCGCAAGCATAAGAGTGACAAAAAGACAAGATAGAGTTAAATTCGGATTCGGGAACGCACCTTCGTATTACTTGGTCACTACCATGTTTCCATAAGTATGGATCATCCCATATGTATTGGTTCCCTAACCTCTTAAGTTTGTCCCTCTCAGCACGAGACAAGTTCTTTGGGATTTGTTTAGAAACTAAGTAATTGACAATATCGGCATACCATGGTTCTCCAAAGGCAATCGAGAAAAGTTGCTCATCCAGGAAACTTTCACGCAACGGGATAGTCTCCTTGTCCACAGCAAGTCGGCTCAAGTGATCCGCAACGGTGTTCTCAATTCCTTTCTTGTCTTTGATTTCAATATCAAACTCTTGCAAGAGTAATATCCATCGTATGAGCCTCGGTTTCGCCTCTTTCTTTGTAAGCAAGTATCTAAGTGCTGCATGATCAGAAAAGACAACAACTTTTGTACCAATTAGATAAGAGCGAAACTTTTCTAAAGCAAAAACAATGGCTAATAACTCTTTTTCAGTGGTTGTGTAGTTTTGTTGGGCCTCATTTAACGTTCTAGAAGCATAATAAATAGCATGAGGAAGCTTCCCCACACGTTGCCCAAGCACCGCACCAACCGCATAATCACTAGCATCACACATGAGTTCAAACGGCTTACTCCAATCCGGTGGTTTAATGATAGGGGCTGAAATCAAAAGTTCTTTCAAACGATTGAATGCCGCCATACATTTCTCATCAAAGTTAAAAACCACATCTTTTTGCAATAAGTTACAAAGTGGTGATGCTATCTTGGAAAAGTCCTTGATGAACCTACGATAAAAACCTCGCATGACCAAGAAAAGAACGTATCTCCCTCACCGTAGTGGGAGGGGTTAGAGCACGAATAAGGTCTATCTTAGATTTATCAACTTCCAAGCCTTTAGAAGATATTATATGGCCTAAAACTATGCCATGAGTTACCATGAAATGGCACTTCTCCCAATTTAACACAAGATTTGTTTCAACACATCGTTCAAGGATTAGAGACAAATTGTTCAAGCAAAGGTCAAAAGAATCACCAAAGACACTAAAGTCATCCATGAACACTTCGATTATGTTTTCAACATATTCCGAAAAGATACTTACCATACACCTTTGAAAGGTAGCCGGAGCATTGCATAAGCCAAAAGGCATCCTTCTATAAGCAAAAGTACCGAAAGGACAAGTGAAAGTGGTTTTCTCTTGGTCCTCCGGCGCTATCACAATCTGATTATAACCTGAATAGCCATCAAGAAAGCAATAATAAGAGTGTCCAGCTAAACGTTCAAGCATTTGATCAATAAAAGGTAAGGGAAAGTGATCTTTTCTAGTGGTGGCATTCAATTTCATGTAATCAATACAAACCCTCCAACCGGTTTGCACACGATTTGGGACAAGTTCATTCTTATCATTCTCCACCACTGTCACACCTGATTTCTTTGGTACTACTTGTACCGGACTCACCCACTTGCTATCGGATATGGGGTAGATAACACCCACTTCCAAGAGCTTGAGTATCTCCTTTTTCACAACTTCCATCATGGGAGGATTCAAACGACGTTGCGCGTCCCTTTTAGGCTTTGCATCATCCTCCAAACGAATTTTGTGCATACAAACGGCATGGCTTATACCCTTGATATCGGCAATTGTCCATCCTATGGCCGTCTTGTACTTCCTTAGCACCCTTAGAAGTTTTTGCTCCTGTAAATCACTAAGCTTGTTAGAAACAATCACCGGTAACTCTTCATTATCACCCAAGTACAAGTACTTAAGGTGGTCGGGAAGAGGTTTCAATTCTAAAATCGGAGATTTAATAATTGAAGGTACAAGCTTTTCATCACTACATGGTAAAGAAATAAAAGAGATATTATGAGTTTTCGGGCATCCTTGGAGTGAATTAAGATCACCAAGAGCTTCCTTGACTTCATTACCACACTCTACACCATTATCCATGGATGTAGTTAACACGGTTTCCAAAGCATCATCACCGTTTAATTCAAACATTTGTTGTGCCAATGAATCCATAACATCAATGGAGAAACAAGAGTGGACATCACTAGGATATCTCATCGTCTCGAAAATGTTGAAACGTATTGTTTCTCCATCAAACTCCATGGTTAGCGTTCCCTTGTCCACATCAATTATGGTTTTCGCCGTTTTCATGAAGGGACGCCCAAGAAGCAATGGAAGAGACGAGTCCGGTGAACCATCATCCATCTCTAACACACAAAAGTAAGCTGGAAATACAAGTTGATTAACTTGCACAAGAACATCCTCAACAATACCCATTGGGTAGACATTAGAGCGATCGGCTAATTGCAATACAATTTCAGCCTTTTTAAGAGGACCAAGATCAAGTGAATTATACATTGACGCAGGCATAACATTAACGGATGCGCCTAAATCCAACATAGCTTTGTTAAAAGTGATTTTACCAATTGTGACGGGAATGTCAAAACTACCCGGATCCTTGCACTTAAGTGGGAGTTTGTGTTGCAAGATTGCCGAAGCATTCTCCCCCACACTAAGCACTTCATTACCTTTGAGCCTTTGTTTGTTGGTACACAAGTCCTTCAACACCTTTGCATACTTTGGAACTTGCTTGATAGCATCAATGAGTGGTATGTTCACATGGATCTTTTCAAGAACGTCTAAAATCTCCTTTTCTAATTCCGCCTTCTTAGAACTTGCAAATCTGCGAGGAAAAGGTAAAGGAGGAACATAAGTAGAAACCGGAGTTTTAGAGTTAGGAATAGGTACCTCAAAAGTTTGGGGAGTATCCTCATTTTTCTCCTCCAAAACAGGTTCCTTGGGTGTTTCCACCTTGCCCGAATCAGTAACTTCGGGTTGCACAAGTTGTGTACCGCTTCTCAACGTAATAGCATTGACACCCTCTTTTGGGTTAATAGGTTGAGAAGGGAGTTTCCCACTATTTTGCGCCTTCAATTGGTTCAACTCAATAGCCATGGAGCCCATTTGTGTTTGCAACTCCTTAATAGCACTCTTAGTTTCTTGTTGACTTTCTTTGAACATGGTGGAAATGCCTTGCATCATTGTTTGCAGCTTTGAATCAATATCCGAACCTTGATTTTGCATTGATTGTTGTGCTTGAGGTTGCTGAAATTGTTGTCTCGGCTGGAATTGTTGTTGTTGAGGTTGAAATCCACTTGAAGAGTTGAAGGTAGGTTGTTGAACCGCTCCTTGCTTGTTGGCATAGCTAAAATTGGGGTGATCTCTCCATCCCGGATTATAAGTGTTAGAGTAGGGATCATACCGTCTTTGTTGATTTGGAAAGATCGCATTAGCTTGCTCGTCTTCATAAGATTGAGGAGAATTTGGTATAACCGCGGATGCAACTTGTTGCAACATTGCTGTCATGTTACCCATTTGTTGACGAAGTTCCTCCACCTCGCTCACTTCACTCACCCTTCTTAGAATCACATCCGAACCACGACTTAAGAATTGTTGTGAGTTCGCTGCCATGTTTTCAATCAACTCTCTAGCTTGTGCTACCGTCTTGCTAACTAGTGCACCACCACCCGCAGCGTCAATAAGATTCCTATCACTTGATTGGAGTCCTTCATAGAAGTATTGGATGATCATAGCGTCACTGAATTGGTGGTGAGGGCAGCTTGCAACCAATCTCTTGTACCGTTCCCAACATTCATATAATGATTCTCCCACATTTTACTTCATCCCACAAATCTCCTTGCGAATTTGAGTAGCCTTTGATGCAGGAAAATATCTCTCTAAAAAGAGTTTCTTCAGCCCATTCCATGTTGTGACACTTAGGGAGGTAAATAGTACAACCAATCCTTAGCACTATCCATTAAAGAGAAAAGGAAAACTTTCAACATTGCACCATCCGCCTCAACATTCGCTGGAAGCATAGCCGTGACAATGGTGGAAGTCCAAAAGATGTTTGTTTGGGTCTTCATTCACCATGCCATGGAATTTTGGTAATTCTCTAAGCAACCCCGGCTTTATCTCAAAAGTAGAGTTCGTTTGAATACACCCCTGTTGTGTATCAAGCCTATGAGAAGCTAAGTCCTTGAGTGAACGATTTGCATCACCCATTGCTACTTTAACTTGTGGTTCGTCTACGATTGGAACCTCTTGCTCTCCTTCTAAGTGTAACTCTTCGTCCACTTCTAACTCGTGCTCGTCCGTTGCGCCTTGGCTTGGTTGGAGTATTGTGCCTCTTCGAGTAGCTATCCCGCACCTTGGATAATTCCAATCTTTAGTAGCCATGGATTGATACCTGAAAACAATTCTAGCAACCAAGTGAGAACCAAGACGACAAACAAAAAGCAAAGATAAAAGCAGAAATTGTAAAAAGAAACTAAAAACTCAATAACAAGCCGTATGCCTCCCCAGCAGCGGCGCCAAAATTTGGTCGGTTGTCAATCCGTCAAATATAATTTCACTTTCTCAATCAACTAGATATAAATATAGTAAACGATAAGAAAGAGTTCGTATCCACAGAGAGGCTTTCGTTGTTATAAAATTTCAGTTTCTAAAGTAACCCAGGGTATGTTTGTTGTATTTAAGCAAATAAAAGTAATTAAAAGCAAAGTAAGTAATTCGAATTATCAATAAGGAGAAGATATTGGTCACGGGATAATATCATTCACAAACATGTATTTTCATCAACGATTAGAATTGATATTTTAATCTCGTATTTATTAAAAGTCCTAGGATATCTTGATCGCAAGTATAACCCGTTAATTCCCTGTTTTCATCACAACCATATTAAAAGATGCATATGTGAATTCTTCGTAGAAAGCAACCTAAAGTGTAAAAGCACAATTAAGTTTAACTCCCTAAAAGCATTAAGTTTTATGGAATAAGACTCATCAATGTAAACGAATGTGTAAAAGCACTAAACGTTTTAACAAAAGTTATGATTCACTTGTGACTAGTAGGATATATCACTACAAGCACTAACCACAATTATGCTACTTAGAATCAGGTATAAACAACGTTTTCGTATTGAAAACCCTAATATAGCTCTAGAGATGAACACAAATCGGATTGATTCCGGACTCAACCTAACAAGTTTTCAAGTCTTATAACAATATTAATTGTGAATCACAAACAATAATTACTGAGACAAAACTAATTCATTGAATCAAAAGCATGTTGAGAAATCAACTTTTATCCCATAACCAATAAGATGTTTAGCTACTCATAGCTATGGAGTTCATCATAATCAATATTCAATAAAATAATAATGAAGAAGAAAAACAAAACCAAACCCTAGAAGCGTAAACAAAAACGGCTCTCTCCAAAATTCCAAGAATAAGATATTTTATAAATTGTAGAAGACCTTCCCTTTATAGCTTTTCTCCAACTTCTAAAATTAGGTCTAGTCTTCAAAGTCCATTAGATGAAAATCCACCAAGCCCATAAGAAAGAGAGACCCATGTAGAAAATATGACCCAAAAGTGGTCGACGGAAATCTGGTATTGTGGCCGGAAATCGGCCGGAGAAGTGCCCGGAAAACGGCTCCGGTTGACCGGCAAAGTCCGCCCGGTCACCGGTCAACGGGTCGGATCGGCGGGTCAACTCAGTCAACTCAGTCCAGATCACTGAGTCAAATCAGGCCAGTGAGTCAGCCGGGTCTAGTCAGATTTGAATCAGCTAATTACTTGGCTGAATAAGCTAGGTGGCATTGACAGGCCATAGTTGCACTGAGCGTAATCATGATGCACTAAGATGGTGCTTCATCAATTCATGTCGACCAAGATGGCTGTTCATATCATTCTCATTAAATTCTGCGGCTCAATCAATTCCAAGCATTCACAGTCCATCCTTGCCTTGCATTCCAACTCCAGGCTGCTCTATAAGCCACTCCACTACCTGCATTTCCACCAAAGATCACACAACCAACATCTCAAGCCGCCCAACAAGACTTCTATCACCATTCTTCCCATCCGAGACTGCAATAACATCTTCTCCTCTGCCATTCTAGCCACCAACTTCATTTTAGTTCAACCCACACTTGCATCACACTTTCAGCTCCATTGCCACACACATCACAAGCACCTGCTCCATTCATCCATGCATCTGCAGATTCAACACCACAAGAAGCAGCACCTGCAACAGCTCAAATCTTCACCAACACAGCCTCGGATCTTGGCTGTGGATCGCAATATAGCAACAATGCCAAGTCGCCAAATCGAGTCTCAGCCCGGCCATTGTCTGCACAATGCCATACTCAATGGCAGCAACAACAGCTCTGCAATCTCAGCTCTACCAACCAGCACCTGAATTCAGCTCATTTTCCTGCACAACAGTCCATTGCACAGTTTCAGCTCCTATTTGCTTGTAACTTCACCAGAACCAGACCTCTTACTCAATACTTGCCCTGAACCTGCAGCTCATTGCCTCCACCTACAGTTCACCAGCCAACACTTGCATTGTCCTCTCTTCTGTGTCTTCAATTCTGTAGCCTTACCAGCCCTGCAATCCCAGTAGCAGCATCTTAGCCTCCTCCTTCCACAAGCAACAGCAACAATGCCTCAGGCCATGCCAAAACCACGGCTTCTACAAATGCGCCATTGCAACACCAATTCCATCTATTTCCAGCTCCACCAGAACCCATTTTATATCCTTGGCAGTGACAACCAATATTGCCCTTATCTATCACAGAAAAGCACCAAAACATCATCACACTTCCATATATAACAAATCTGCATCTGAGTTCATCATTCTCCCTTGTTTCAGTTCAATAGCAGCATTTCAGCTTCAGGTCAACCATCTGTAGCTGGCACAGCCAACACTTCACTCCATTAAATCATCACCTGCCACTCCAGACTCAAAACCATACCACCTGATCCATCCATAAGTCTCCATTTATCTTCACTGATCAAACCCTAATTTCAGTTCGATTTCTTCCATCTCTGACTTCAAAACCCATTTACTCCACAATCACAGATCTCCTTTTCTACTTGATGATTTGTCTCACATTTAACCCACAAACATTAGGACCATCTTCTCGTTCTCATTCTCTGCTTTAGTTCACCTCAACCTTTAGCAGACGAGCATTCAGCCATGGCTCGCCGGCAGCAACAGGTCTTGGAACAACGGCAATTGGTTTTCACTCTCCTTTCTCTGCTTGTAAATTAGTTTCTCAAATTGGTCCAGGAGAGACCTAATTTCCCTTCTCAATTCAACAGATCCATTCACTCGATATAGACCAACTTCAACTGGTTTCTTGTTTATCAAATCCTGATTCAGCCCTGAACCCATTAACACCATCCTCTTAATCGAGCCTGTAATCTCCATAACTCATCTGCGATTTTGCTCAAAACCCATCTCGATCTGAATCTGAGCAGCATCTCTACATCGACTTCACTGATTCTCCGACCTGGTAAACTTCCGTCTCTCACTGAATAACTCTCGCTCTCGATTTCAATACTCAGGTGCCTCCATTTCCTCTCTCCTCTGATAAACTCAGATATGCCGCCCTCACAGACGAAAATCGATGAAGAAGAAATAAATTTCTTCTCTGAATTTTAGGTATTATGTAAGAACCTGGATGTATCCACCCCATCTGGTAAGATAAGGGGTAACCAAAAATGACTATAAGCACCCACTCATTAGTAAGGGCCACCAAGGTTCTTTGCTCCATGCTTCTCTAGACTAAGCTGCGGTGTTCGCCTCCTATTACTGGCTAGGCTCGGCTCTCAATAGCAGTGCACGTGAACTGGCCTTTGTGCTCCTTTTCGCTCCAAATGGCTAATTTCTTCTTCTTTTCCCCCGCGCGACTCCAGAGTACCTAATAACTCAAAAACACACGTAAAGTACATAATTTACAAGAAAAATAGCAAAGAAAGCGTAACTACTAGATAGTAAATACGGTGTATTCTACACCTATCAGTAGGGATTTGTTATCTTACCAAGATTTATGTTTCTTATTCAAGAAAAATACAAAAATCAGAGTTTTTTATATAATTTCATAAGCATTATAGATGTTTCTATTCTTCATGCTATGAATTCATGATTGCCTACTCTCTTAGACTTTATGAATGCACTATGTTTATGGCAAGTGGTGGTTACTTGTGGAACAGTTTTTTTAGGCCGGATTGTGTGCTAGTAAAAGCTTTTTGCTACTCCCAATCACTCAATGGTTTTTTATCTTTTGGGTTCCTCACAGAAGATCTGCTGATTAAGGAATTTTTATAACTGGTAAATTTTAAATGCTCATTTAATAATTGTTAGTGGAATTTTTAACAGACCTTTTGTTACACTTGGCAATAATCTCTTTCTAAGCATGAGACTAAGCTTGAGTCTGTTCATTTATCTTAGGTGTTAAGTATTATGTTTGTTTAGTATCACAGAAGTATTCTCACACTATCATTAGTCACTTTCTTATGTTTTTATATCCATGAACTTCCTCTCCAACTTCCTCTTTATATTCATATCTTAAGAAACTTTCACTTCTCTTTTCATTAAGTTTCTTTTATATTTCTGCTCATTATCAAGTTAGTTACTGTTTCTTTATCTGAAAATGGCTGTTGTTGAGGATCATGTTAAGGTTCTATATTTGGATGAGAATATTGAAGATTTTCCTTTTAGGCTAGCTGGTTTACTTGCTGATCAATATAGGAACTATTACAAAACTTTAGTCAAGCATCACCTCAATAGGGTTTGGACTATCAAATCTGCAGATTTTAAACTAGCTAAGCCTTTTATTCAAGGAATGCAGATTCAAAACTTTCTTAACCTCTTTATAATCATGTTCAGACATAAGAAAGATCTGGATTCAGCAGTGGCAGATCGGAAGACCAACTTTGCTTTTTGGTCAGCTGTTTGCTATTCAGCCTTTGGGAGATTTAGAGTCTGTTTTTTATCTAGAATGAAATACCACCTTAATGTCTGTGCAGATCACTATTCCAACTGCTCTTATTAACAGTGGGAAAGCTGGTGACATTATTGAGCAGATTGGTACTCTGGTTGATGTAGATACCCCTATGAGTAATTTTTATGAAGCAAAAGTAATGGTTCCTCTGAACTGTCCAATGACTAAGAAAGTGGTTTTCAACACAACTAGGAAGACTTACTATATGACTGCCTTTTACCCAAAGCTTCCTTTTCATGCATGTACTCATTGCTTTGTTCTTAACCATGATGTTGTTAAATGCAAGGATATTCAAAGGAGAATTCTAGTTAAGGCTCTTCCTGCACCAAGTCCAAAGGGTACACGTGTTGCTATTACGAAGACTAATGTTGTTTTGGAGAAGGGTGAAAGCTCATGTACCTCTAAAGATGCAGTTAGTGAAGATGTTTCCTCTCAGCCTTCGGCTTTCTCAGTCAGTCTCCAGCCTGTTGGTAGTTTGAGGGGCTCAGGTTCTACTTCTCTGCCTGTTACTGCCACTGTTGTTCCTGCAATTTCTTCTTTGATTATTAAGGAGCCATCTTCTTCTAGTTTTACTAGTCTTGTGATTCATCCTAGTCATGTGGGATCGTATTCTTATGTTTTACCTCCATTTGAAGAGAGATTTTCCTTTGACCCGGCTTCATTAGTGCATGATAGGAAAGGAAAAAGATCTAGAACCTCATTTGAATCTGCTTTTATGGACAATAATTCTTTTAATGCACCATCAACTTTTATGCCAACTCCTAGATAGCCTACAATGACATCTTTTCCTTAATTCTCTCCTCCTGTTGGTTCATCTTTCAATCCTGGATATCATGAAAATACCTTTCCTGGTAATGTTGATGCTAGTATAGTTTGGTCTGCATCCTGCACTTCCGTGTCCCAAACTGTGTTCACCTCTTCTGGTGTGATCTTTAATTCTTCTTCAGAGATGAATTATTTTTCAGATGTGTATGTTAATCGTTTTTCTGAAAATGCTATGATGAGCAATCCAATCGTTGAAGATTTTTTGGATAAGGCAGTTGTTCTAGAACCTACTCCAATTGCTACCCTTCCTCCAGAACCAGTTGTAACTGATGAAGATTTTGACAAGGAGGTTAATCTCATGATGGTGGATACCTTTGACTCTATGGATGCAGAGCCTTCTTCGGCTCATGACCTTGTAAGTTTCTTAATCTCTTTTGATCTCTGAATTTTAATTTTTCAGTTCTCTTTTTATTTTGTTTTTGTTGTTCTTAATTCTGTCCTCAAAATCATGAAGTTCATTTGTTGGAATATGAATGGATGCTGCTCTGATAAAAAATGGCCGCATTTGTCAAGCATATTTAGAAAGTATAAGCCGCATGTTGTTTGTCTTATGGAAACAATGGTAAATAATGATATTTTTAAAAAAATTAGTCACCATCTTCCCTTTGATTCTTGGTTTGTAGTGCCAGCAATTGGAAAATCTGGCGGATTAGCACTAGGTTATTTTGCTAGATCAAATATTGAGATAATTAGTAGTTCACTTAATATGATCCATATCCTATGTGATGTTACTCCTAGTATTAAAAACTGTTTGGTATATTTTGTGTATGGAGCTCTAAATATTTCTGGGATGAAAAATCTGTGGAATTTTCTGAGTAACATGAATGATGATTCTTCTAGGCCTTGGTTACTTTTAGGAGACTTCAATTTTATTCTGCATCCTTCGGAAAAGCAGGGAGGCAATCCTGATACTTCTTTGGCTCCAACTTTCATTAGAAATAAATTAGTAGAATTAAGATTGAATGAGGTTTTCTCCTTTGGTAATCCTTATACTTGGTGTAATAGAAGATTTAAAAATCCTTCGGAGCTGATTTTTGAAAAGCTAGATAGAGGTTTTATGAATGATGAATGGGTCTCTGTTCTTCCTCATACTCGTATTACTAATCTAGCTAGAGTTTATTCAGATCACGGCCCAATTCTGCTCAAGTGCTTTCATAATGAACAAAATTTGTACATTCCTTATAAATTCTTCAAGTGTTGGCAGTTAAAACCTGATTTCAAGATGTTCTTATAAATTCCTGGGATAAGAAAGTCAATGGTTCTCCTAGTTTTATTGTGGCTGGTAAGCTTAAAAATATTAAAACAAATCTTAGTAAATGGAACATTGAAACTTTTGGTCACATTAAAAACACTATCAGTAAACTAAATGAGATTGAGAAGTTGCAAGCAATGCCCTTTACTTCTGATATTGTGGATTTCATCTTAAACTACTCAAAACAATTAGATTACTGGTATGAGATTGAAAATTCCTTTTATAAGCAAAAATCAAGGATTGACTATTTTACTCATTATGATAAGAATACTCAATTCTTTCATAATACAATCAAACTCAAAAATGTGTACAACACTATACACACTATTAAAGATGATCAGGGGAACTGGTTGGAGAGCAGATCAAGTTCTTAATCACCTTTCTCAATACTTCAAGAAAATTTATACTTCTTCGAAACCTAATAATAATGTTCTGGCTGAAGCTCTAAAAGATGTTAAACCTATAATCTCAGAAGATATGAATACTCTTTTGGTAGCTATACCAACTGTTGAGGAAATTCAAGCTACTATAAATAACATGGCCCCTTGGAAATCGCCAGGTCCTGATGGATTTCCTGCTAGTTTCTTTAGGGATAACTGGCAAGAAATTTCGAAAGAAGTGATTGAACATGTTCAAAATTTCTTTCGAACAAGATTTCTTCTCAAGCATCTCAACCATTCTTTCATAGCTTTAATTCCTAAGGTAAATAACCCTTCTTCACCTCAAGATTTTAGGCCGATTAGTTTATCTAACACCGTTTACAAAATCATTTCAAAAATTTTAACAAATCGTCTTAAACCTCTGCTTGATTCTCTTATTTCTCCTTTTCAGTCCGCGTTTATTGCTAATAGACAAATCCATGATAATATTATTATAGTCATGAAATTTTACACTCTTTTAAAAGAAAAAAGAAAACTGCCAAAAATGGTTTTATGGCTATTAAGATTGACCTTTCCAAAGCTTTTGATAGGCTGGAGTGGTCTTTCATTCTTTTTGTTTTTAGAAAACTTGGTTTCTCTGAAGAATGGTGTCAGATTATTGATCAATGGATTATTATGGTGTCTTATTCTATTCTAGTTAATGGATCTCCTGGTGAAATGTTCTTTCCTACCAGGGGTATTAGGCAAGGTGATTGTTTATCACCTTATATTTTCATAATATGCATGGAAGTTTTATCTCAACTTCTCCCGAAAGGTGAAGCTGACAATTTGATTCAAGGTTTCAAAATTAGGAAAAATAGCCCCTCGATTTCTCATTTATTCTTTGCCGATGACTGTATGCTTATCTCTAAAGCCTCTTTAATATATGCTAGAAATTTGATGAAAATTATCAATGTTTTTGCGAAATCTTCTGGTCAAGCTATAAATTTTGAAAAATCTGGTTTTTTCACTAGCTCAAAAATGCATCATAAACATAAGAAGCTTCTGTCAAAAGCTCTAGGTATAAAATATATGAGTTCTACTGAGAAGTACTTAGGCACTCCTCTTTTTGTGAACATAGATAAAAAAAAAAATCTTTTCAATTTTTAATAGACAAATTTTATTCCAGATTAGGAAACTCTAAAAAAACTAGTCTAAATGTTGCTGGTAGAACAGTGGTTACAAAGCATGTTTTATCTAGTCTTACAGTCTATCATATGTCTTGTTTCCCTTTTCCTAAGAAGATTACTTCAAAGATTGATACTATTCAAAGAAATTTTTGGTGGTCTAAGAAAGACCCTAGACATGCTGCATATTTTCGTTCTTAGGGAGATATAGGAAAGGATAAAAGGTGTGGAGGGCTTGGAATTAGAAATATTTATGCTACAAATAGAGTTTTTATAGCTAAACTTGGTTGGCGAATTATTCAAAATCCTATTCATTTAATTTTAATTTTTTTAAAATATAAGTATTTCATTAATCAAAATTTGCTGGAAATTGACAAAGCAGCTGATTCTACTTCTTGGATTTGGAAGGGTATTGTGAATAGTCTATACTTCTTAAGGTCAAATATAGTTTTCAAAATAAATGATGGTGCTTCTATAAGAATATGGGATTCAGTTTGGTTACCTGGTACTTCTTCTCCACCTGTGTCTCATAATCTAAATTTTAAAAATTATACTTATGTTAATGAACTTATAGATAATAATACTAGTTCTTGGAATCTTGATCTGTTAAATTCTCTATTTTTGCCTGAGGATGTTGTTAGGATCAGAACTATTAGGGTCAATCTTCTTCTTAAGGATCAGATTATGTGGGCTCATACCAAAAATGAAACTTATACTATTAAATCTTCTTATAGAGTTTATAAGAATGAAAATAGTAATGGGGAAGAAGCTTTGTTTTGGAAGAAGGTTTGGTCTCTGAATTGTTTACCTAAAATTAAATATTTCATGTGGAAGATCTTTGCGTATATGCTTCCAGTTAATACCTTGCTAAAGAATTATAACCCTGATGTTGATGAGTCTTGTCCTCTTTGTAAAAACAACATTGAAACTGTTTCTCATTTGTCCTTTCATTGCCCTGTTGCTGCACATGTTTGGTTTGGTTTATCGCTCCAGCATTTAATTAGCTTTGATCTGGATTGAACTGAGGATTATTTTCTTGAATGGTTTGATGATAGATTAGGGCAATCCCCTTTTGTGGTTAACTGACCAAGTATAGTTGCTATAGTCATGTGGTGTATTTGGAAACTTAGATGTGAAGTGGTTTTCAGTAAAGTTACTATTAATCTGGATAAAGTTATTCTTGATGTGAAAAGAATGATAAATACTTATATAGCTCCTCCTGTGAAGATTCAGAAGACTAATTTGGAAGTTAAACTTCCTATTAATCTGGTGGATCATTGTCTTTTTACTGATGGATCTTTCAAAAAATTTAATATGGGTGTTGGCATGATTCTGTGTGATAATGCAGGAACAATAACTCATTCGCGTTCGGACTTTGGACTGATTTCTGATGCAGTGAGTGCAGAGGCGACTGCACTTTTTTTGGCTATCTCCTGGGCAAAGGAGATCAATCTTTCCAAAGTCTTGTTCATCAGTGACTGTCTTCAAGTAGTGGATTTTGTTAATGGAGACAACGTTAGTGTCGAGTGGAGATGCAAGGATATTTTGGTGGACTGCAAATCTCTTCTCTTAAGTAGTAATAATTTTAGGGTTGTTTATATTAAGCGTATCAAAAACAAACTTGCTGATCGGCTTGCACGCCTAGCTAGAAAGCATAGTCTTAAGGAAGTCTGGGTCTCTTTTCCTCCTTTTTTGAACAATTTGGTCATGAGAGAACCCTTGTTGAATGTTTGTAATTATCTTTTAAGTTAATGCATAGTTAGGGTGTTTTCTTAGCAAAATAATAATAATTATACTTTCATTTGATTATTATATTATTACTAATAGCATAACATAAAATTATTGAGATCTGAATTAGTTTTCTCAACATTCTTGGCCCTCTTTATCGTGGTGTCAATAGGGGCGACCTGGAAAGAATTAGGGGCGACATAATAAGACAAAATAGGTTGAAAATACTTATATATCCCTTCATAATCGGTAGTTTAGTTTTTTTTTAATCTACCGATTGTGACTATGTTCTTCTCTTCTTTGAGAAATCCAAAATTCCATTGGTTTTGAAAAATTTGAACTTGGGGATACTACCACAATCGGTAGATAGATAACACCACGATGGATTATAAACATAACGAAACTACCGATTGTGCAAATAGAGAAATTCAAAATTCCATTGGTTTTTGAAAATTTCGAATTTGGAGCAACTACCACAATCGGTAGATAAAAGAACATCACGAGACTACCGATTGTACAATCGGTAGATAATAAATATCACGAGACTACCGATTGTGCAAATAGAGAAATTCAAAATTCCATTGGTTTTTGAAAATTTCGAATTTGGGGCAACTACCACAATCGGTAGATAAAAGAACATCATGAGACTACAGATTGTACAATCGGTTGATAATAAAGGAGTATCACGAAACTACCGATTGTGCAAATAGAGAAATTCAAAATTCCATTGGTTTTTGAAAATTTCGAATTTGGGGCAACTACCACAATCGGTAGATAAAAGAACATCACGATACTACCGATTGTACAATCGGTAGATAAAAATAACAAAACTTTCAAACTACATATGTACACAATAACATCCGATTATCATAACATCTACCGATTAAGTAAATAAACTACCGATTGTGGAGGGTATATTTGCCATTTCAAAAAGTCGGAGATAAGGGGTGGCTTTATTTTAGTTTTGGGTGACCCTATTTTGTTTTATATGTCGCCCCTAATTCTTTCCGGGTCGCCCCTAATGACACCAGGCTCTTTATCCAAATACTGATATAATAATTATTATTAGAAGTTATCTCAAAATCAGGTACCGGAGATCATATCTCATGTTGCTAGATTCTTCTCGAAAAGATGTGCTTATTCAGTTGACTGAATTTGGGACTTTTGATAGTCGGAAAAAGGTTATCCGAGTAAGAAATTCAGCATTTCAGCATTTCTTTTTACCGAAAGAAAGGTAAGAAATTCTTTTGGTTCAATGTTGGTAGTTAGTACTAAGGGACTTAACTCATCAAATGCAAGTCGGAAGACTCAGAACCTACAAATGATAAGCAATTTGGGACTTAACCTACAAATGCAAGTCGGAAGACTCAGAACCTTTGACAGGTCTGGAGAACCACAGATATCCTTGGGAGTGAAAGCTAAAGAGTTCGATTCTACTTTAACTTCATTCATGTAAATAACAAAGAGAAAAAGTTAGAAGTGGGAGGGGTCTCTTGACCAAAGCACCAATCATGGATGATTATGAATAATAGGAGGAAGAAAGGGATCAATTATTATTTATACAATCATTATTGATACAATCAGTAATATGACGAAGAAAGGCATCAAAATCAACTATTATTATTGTTATTATCGATAGGATCCGTTGAAACATCGACAATGTACACGTCATTTCTGTCCTTGTTCTTTTTACTCGATTCTTCTTAATATTTGGTTTGACTGAGATTCTTAAAGAAAAGAATAGTGATATAATATTGAACAGTAAACCAAGAAATTTCTTCTACAAATACCAGAATTTTCAGTCAAGTACTACTATGAATAGTGACTGAATCAAATAATTCTCCCAAAATTCATGTTTCTGTGTGTACAAGAAACTCAAAGGAGTATCTGAGAGATCCAATATGCTGAGGTAAAACAAAAGAAAAAAGAGTTAAAACTCCAATAACTAGGTATACCTTACATAAAATAGATGATGTTCTCTCAGAAATCAAATTCTCCATTAGCCTGCAATGTTCAATAACAAAACGAAATCAGAACTTCTGTTTCAAAAATGTATCAAGTAAACTTCAGAAGAATCTTTTCAAGTCGAGTAGATTGAAAGGGCAGAAACTGCATCGTTAAACGCATCGCATTTCCTAATAGCAATTTCCACGGCCTTGGCCTTGCTTATTACCTAAACTACCCAAATAACCCACAAGTTGTTTGGACTCATTTGCTGTTCGTTTAGGGTCATTCACAAAGTTTTTCATATGACACCTAAAACGTTTGACGTTTCTCCCCTTTAAAAGCATCAAGTTATGATCAGACAAGACATGAAACGAACTACGTACAGAGCAGTTGAAGGGAGAAGTAAACGCACCTTTGTAAACAAGATATCTCTGTCGTTCAAATGCACTATGCCATCCTTGAGAATACATTTCCATTTGCTCTTGGTTCTACTTACCTGTAAGAAATTACAGTACAATTTCATTCTAACATGACGACGTTACATTTCCTGGCTCATCCAATGACGGATTATAAAAATCAGTTTACCTTTTCAAACTGAGCCAATACCAAATGACTTATGCTAGGCTCTTCATCTTCCTGGTCCAGATCATCCAAGTCGTCATCATCATCTTCATTCAAAGGTGGCTCCTCATCCTCTTCTCCTTCTGGTTTTCCTAGCTTAGGGGTTCCCACATCTGGTGTGTTAACAGGATCTGCAACATGAGAATCTTACTGGGTTATACTTTTTCTGATTTGAATTCTCATTAAGACCCGTAATGCACCACTTCAGATGGTATCACCACAGAGCAAATTAAAAACCAATAACAACAGATAATAAATTAATAGCAGTTTACCATAACTTGATGGCGTATTGTAGTCTTCAACACGTACACCCTATCCACCATATTAATTAGAAATGAAACGATATCATTATTTGAACGCACATATAATTACAAGTCTACTACAACATTAAACTAAAAAATATTCAAAGGTGCTTTTGCTTACGTTGTCGTAAACATCATCAAAGCCGTCATGCTGGGGAATGGTTAAAGCACCTTGCCTCCTCTTAATTAACGAAGCAATTGCAACATCAGCATTTTGTCTCTCTTGATGTTTTGAGCTGCCATGAACTTTTTTCAGTGAATTCTCTGTAGCAGGAACCTGCATTACCGAAAGAGTGCGAAACTGTTTTAGTAACTAAAAGTGAAAATCTGATACAAAGTTATAGAAGTAGTACTGATTGCATAGACATCACACATTAGCTTAATTAAAAATGAAGAATAGTGCATAATACATAACAGTAATTCACCAAAACATTTCAGTTGAGTTTCTCCCCATCATTCTTTTTTCCCAACGGATGCATCATTCTCATAGCCTCTTGTAAAACACCTTTACACTATCACCACAGACGATGACCAGATATGGCAAGAATGTATTTTGTGGCAGATGCTTATTATAGCCTAATTACGACTTGTTACCCAAAGTTACCCAAATATTGGCTACTAGCTTGTTATCGTTATCGATATGTTATCTTTTAGAAGAAAACAATTGGCGGTACTTTAAAGAGAGCAAGTCCGGTGACGTTGGCCGAAGTCAAGCTTTGTTTTTCTCATTTTTCTGAGGTTTGTGTTCATTAATTTCGGGTACTTTTGCTCGCATTTATTGGTTTCGGAGTTTGATTTTATGATTGGTTGGTTAGTTCTGTTGTTTTCATCCACTTTTTTGAAAGGGCTATTTAAGTATAAGTGAATCTAGGGTTTCTAAATCAGACCTAATTTGAATTTTTGAAAGTTGATGTTTCTGCTTTACATTCTGCTGTTCTAATTGATGAATCTCTCTCTGAATGGAGATTTAGCCTTATTGGTAGGTTGGATTTTCAGATAGTGAAATTTGAGGATGCTGGAATGTTGAAGGAACCACGAAAACTTAAGGACAGTTGTCTATTGGTGCCACTGGGTTAAGGATTTTTCGGTATTAAGCTTGATAACGAAGAAGATAAGGATTATGTATGGAATGAAAGAACATGGAAGGTGGGGTATCAAATTGTGTGTATTTGTGATTGGGAGCCAAACTTTAAACTAGAGAATCAAAGGATTTCTACTGTTTTCATTTGGGTGAGGCTACCTGATCTGAGCTTGGAATACTGGGATGAGAAAGTGGTTATAGTTATTGGGAAAGGAGTTAGAAGATCTGTTAAAGTTGATGATGTAACTTTGAAAAATAATTTTTGGTTTCTCTGCTAATATTAATGGAGGTAGACTTTGCAAAACCTATTCCTGATAAGATATGGGTAGAATCAAAATGGTGAGCTTCTACCAACCTGTAGAAATTCCTTTAATCCCAAAATTCTGCAATCATTGTCGTATTGTGGGGGATATGGTATCTGAATGTAGAGCCATAAGAGAAGTCATATAAAAGAGTACCAGATGTTGAAATGGCTGCTAATGATGTTAACCCGATCAATGTTAGATAGAGAAAAAGAAAGAATAGGATAAAGAGGTTCATGATGATGCTTTAGGAGCAGGTGAAATTCCTACGCAGAGGATTCGTCTTGATGCTGTAGTAAGTCTACTACAGTTGAACTTGTGGGAGCAGGAACAAAGTTTGGGGTGGCTGGTAATATTGGTTATAAGTTTGGTGTATTTGTTACTTGTTAGTGAAGATGAGAGTTTTGATGACGAGGATATGCTTATACCATCTAATCAAAGGAAGTAAACGATTATGTGATTGTACAAGTGTGTGCAAGACCTATGAATTAATCTTCAAGGGAACAAGCTTCAGTTTACTTTCGTAATATGTATCTAGTATGAACAAAGGAAAACAGAAACCTACCCTAGATTCACCCACACTTAAACGACAAAACTGGCTTCCTCAAATTTTCTAGACTAGAATATACTGTACTTATGAATTTAGTAAAATTCAACAACGTGATCAAACTATAAAACAAGATCGCAAGCGAAAGTAAGGTTTTTCATAATTAAATTTCTTTGTTTACTTTGGCGCTATAATGTCACTGACGCTGAACTTATCTTGCAAATACCTTTGGAGTTCACCGAAGATGCATACACAAAATGGCAATAGCAAAAAAGTAAATTAATGTCTGACCTTTTCTTGAAGCAAACAATCTGAAGAAGCATCTGCTGACCCATCTTGCTGAGGAATATATCCAGGTGGAGGACAATCAACCTTTGACCTTTTCCCTGGAGGCATGAAGAAATCCTGAACAAGAAGAAAACAGTAACTTCCCCAATGTCCAACACGTTGGTTCCAGTTCTTTTACAGCAAATCAGGAAACATAATTGCTACGAAAAAGCTGACATGGCAATCACCTTGATGGGAGGTGGTGCCTGAGATATTCCTCCCTCCTCCCTGACTTCCTCATATGCTGAGAGAAAAAAACGAATATCACTTGAAATGGAAGACAAGTGTGCCATGTGGTTTTGTCTAGTTACATCATTGAGCATATTAAGGGGCTGCTACAAACTAATCATTATGGAGAAAATGGTGGGCAGCAAACTTGAGACTTTATAATATGACTCCACTGGTGAAAGCAATTACTGTCCACACAAGATAGACATGGTTTAAATGGTTTCGAGCTCCCAGATGATGTACTTGCATATGAGCAATAATATGACCAGTAAGGTGTGCTGTTGTGTTAGGTGGAGATTTTAAGCAGGGACTAGGACAATGAAATGCAGGATATATGTTGCTCTTTTTTTGAAATAGATGTGTTGGTTACAAAGAGAAATAAGACGATTTATAACTGTAAATGCTCCTGCTCCTACATAGTATTTTTGGCAAATTACGTGTGCTGCAATGATAGTAAAACATCATTTCTACCCAGAAACAACTTACCAACATTGACGTCAACACCAAGAGGCCTCTGATTTGACGCCGGAGATTGTTCTTGCTGCAAAAGGGAAAGATAATTCAATAATAAATATGATAGAACTACACACTGTACACTCCCTTACCTTCATCATTCACCTTTGGACGAGAGGGAAGAGGGGTTACCGTAATCTATCTGAAGCACAGGCAGAAGGAAGTGCTAAAAGCATATACTAATTTCACAAAATGATATCTTACAAACATCGAAAGAAGTAGTACCACGTAGGAAGTAGGCTTTCCAGCTACAACGGTTCCTGTATTAGGAGTTGTGACATATTCACTTTGACCTGAAGGGTAGTATTGATATGATCCGGGCTCACCAGGCAAAGGAGTCTGAACCGGAGTCTCTACTAAAGGTGTCTGGAAAAAAGTTACGATCAGAGTAGTGCTGGAGCAGACTGCCATGTATTTGAACAAAATCCTTCACTAGAAAACAGTTTTCAACATTTCAGAGCAAACCAACAATCATACCGGTGGAAAGAGCATGTCCGCAGTTGGGGTTTCATATTCTTCAGTGGCTTCATACGGTACATTCAGATCATGTACAGGGGTTGGAACACCAGGTCCTCTAGGAGCTCTATCAGTTTGACCTTGTATAACCCCACATTGCATCATTTTTAACTCCCATAGCTGGTGAGCAAGATTGGTATATTAGAAGGCATTAAGAATCATAGCCTAATTAAGAAACAATTAATGATCCAACAGGTATTGACTATTGAGTTGAAGGTGAAGCGTATCAAGTATATATCAGAATGCAAACATGAACAAGTATATTACAGCAGCTGAACTCAAATATTGACAAATGTACACAGGGAGAAGGGGTTTCTGACGGTATTATCACAAAGCATCTAATTCTTGTTCCAAATTGTAAGGAATAGCTAGACTGGTAAACGTATATCCTGTATATAGATGAAACCTAAAGAAATCTGAAGTTACTAAGTGACATCACCATCGACGCGTCATTAAAAACACAATGTGCAGGTAACCAAGGCTGCTCCGTGGACATAGAATCAAATTTAAGCAAGAATCAATGAACTTCACAAACAATACAATCTTAAAAGAATAGGGAACGAGCTAAAACACTTTAACCAATATCATCATAAAAGGACCCAAGTTAGATTCAGTTCCTTAAAAACTATCTTTCCTCTTTCCCGTATTATATAATCCTTTATAAGGATTGAATAATACAATCCCCTACTAATGATTGAAAAAGGTCAAGCTCAGAATAATATCTTCGAACAAGTTCATCACTATATAAGTTTTTTCTTTCATCCTCTTCTCAAACCAATTCAAAATACACATCATCTCTCTAGTTCGCAAATACAGACAACGCAAACCCCTTTAATAATTACCCATGACAGTGTGAACCCGATGAAATCAAATATTTAAACCCTAATTTGAAAGAAAAAAAAACAAAACCTAGTTCTTAATCAAAGATACATACAGTTAAAGATTAGGGGAAAATGATTTTGAAAGCAAGAGAAGAAAATAAGTTACCGCTTGAAGGTCATTGAGAACAGAATCATCAACCCCTTCATTAATAAACTCTTCTCTCAACTTACTAACAACAGCATCAACTACATGAACATAAACCGTGGAAACAGTTGGATTCGACATCTCATGAAATTTCAAGATTCAAGTAATCCCCAGACCCTAATTTGTAAATTGCAGATCCAACGATGTTCTTTTGATTTCACAGTTAGGGTTTCTATAAAGCTTGGATCTGTTTCTTCCCTTTCGAGTTAGAGCTAGAGAGGAGAGAGAGGAAAAAAAAGAAAAGAAGAGAGGAGATTAAAAAAGAAATGTAAAGACAAGATTTCAAAGAGTGTTGTATATAAATAGGTTTGCATTGACAGGAGGGAAAATGATCTCCAACGCTGAATTTAGGAACACACACGCCTACTGATAAAAAAAAGTGGGGCCTAGTATCTGTCACCGCCTTATGGCAAACTGTAGCTGGGGCAACTCTCAGGAATGTGGGTATCCTTAGTTTTTAGGGAAAAAATATCTTTTGGTCCTTTTATGCCTAGGCCCACATCAGTTTAGTCCTGTTAGAAAAAAAAATTAGCATTTGGTCCACAATTAAAAAAAAATATGAAACAGACTTAAATACCCTTTACACACGTCATCATAATCACACGTGTCTATCAGAGAAAATC
The DNA here is from genome assembly GCA_023531295.1 of Papaver armeniacum. Lineage (NCBI taxonomy): Eukaryota > Viridiplantae > Streptophyta > Magnoliopsida > Ranunculales > Papaveraceae > Papaver > Papaver armeniacum. Next base: position 93,221 of record JAJJWW010016175.1, read on the forward strand.
AGAAAAAAATTAGCATTCGGTCCCACTGTAACCGCCCACGATATCTATCTCTTTCCACGATATCTCTCTCTTTCCATTTTCATTTATCAGAGAAAATCAGAAAACTGATTCGTCCGCCATTAAAATCAGAAAACTGCTTCCTCTTTTTTTCTTCAAGATCCAGAAATCAAAAACATTAAAATCATTTCAATCCTCACAAATCAGTAGAACAAAACACCCAAAATCAAAAACAGTAGAAAAAAAAGAGAAATCAAAACCCTAAAAATGAGAAGATCGAAGGGCAAAAAAGTAGTGGAATCATCTTCTGACGATGAAGTTGAAGAAGTTGAAGAAAGAAATAGTCAATTAGTTGAGTTTGTAGGAGTAAATGAAGTTGAAGAAGAACTAGTTTTAAAGAAATCTAAATCAAAGAAACCGTCGAAAGGTACCAAAAAACCCTAATTCGAAGTAGTAGAAGTTTTATTCTTCATTTTCGATGTTTATTGTTCTTCTGAATTTTTATTTTGGTTTTCGATTCGTCTTGTTGCATGTAGATTTTCGATTCGTCTTGTTCCATTTCTAGACTTCATGCCGTAGAAATGGACTTCATTCCCAGGAGTGAAGTCTGTTAAAACCGCTTCAATCCATGCCATAGAAATTGACTTCATTCCCAGGAGTGAAGTCCATTAAAACCTCTCCATTCCATGCCATAGGAATGGACTTCATTCCCAGGAGTGAAGTCTATCAAAACTCTCTATAGCCCAAGATTTAGAATGGACTTCATTCCTGGAGTGAAGTCTGTTAAAACCGCTTCATTCCATGCCATAGAAAAATGGACCTCATTCCTGGAGTGAAGTCTGTTAAAACCGCTTCAATCCATGCCATAGAAAAATTGACTTCATTCCTGGAGTGAAGTCTATTAAAAGTCTCTATAGTCCATGCAATAGAAATTGACTTCATTCCCAGGAGTGAAGTCTATTAAAACCTCTCCATTCCATGCCATAGGAATGGACTTCATTCCTGGAGTGAAGTCTATTAAAACTCTCTATAGTCCATGCAATAAAATGGACTTCATTCCCAGTAGTGAAGTCTAGAATAACCTCTCCATTCCATGCCATAGGAATGGACTTCATTCCTGGAGTGAAGTCTATTAAAACTCTTTATAGTCCATGCAATAGAATGGACTTCACTCCAGGAATGAAGTCTAGAATAACCTCTCTCGTCCATGCCATAGAAATGAACTTCATTCCCAGTAGTGAAGTCTATTAAACCCTCTCCAGTCCATGCATTATAAATGGACTTCACTCCTAGAATGAAGTCTAGAAAAACCTCTCCAGTCCATCCCATAGATAGAATGAAGTTATGAGAAGTCCAGAAAAGTTTTAGATATATATTCTACGGTCCATAACATAGATAGAATGAACTTTATCTTCTTTATATCACCTAATATTTTATGAAAAACCCTTGAGCGTTAATGTTTTTTTGTTTTTCTTTTAAAAAATGTAGATAAGAAGATAAAGTGTAGCTATGCTGGAGTAATTGCACTTGTCCAAAAGATTAAAGCACTAGAGGATGAAGAGGCTTTGAATGAAGAACAGAAACGTGCATTATATAGGAGTCCATTGGGTAATGTAGCCAAAGTGTTTCTGGAAGAGACCATTGTTGCTACTGCATGGAATAAGTCACTACCTGCAGTCCAAATTATATGCAACACACATCAGTTCATTCCCGGTTCAAATGATCATGTGTTCATTTTCAAAGTAGGGGAACAGACATTTGTGCTCAGATCCTCACCTGAAGAGTTGTCATTAATATTTGGAATACCATGCATCCCTGGCGGCGGAATAGAAGAAACTTTCTTGGACTCAAGAAACCAGACAGACTACACTTGTGGAAGGTTCTGGAAAACCTACAAATTTGATCCACCGAAAAGGAAACCTTTTGATATTAAGAATACAGAACTGAAAGATAAAATTATTGAGTTGATTAAGAATAAAGGATCTATTGAAGATCTTGTAACAATGTTTGAACTTTTTCTCTTGTCTACCATTTTTGTTACTACTGGTGATGGAGGTTCCATACACTCCAAGTACCTAGCTTGCCTAGAGTCACTAGGTACAGTGTCTTTGCCGCATCTCATACACAAGCATTTGATGGAAAGCTTGAAAAGAGGTTCTCCTGAAGGATGTTACCTTTACTTGTTGGTGAGATGAAAACTGTTAGATACTTATATGTTTCATTATTATTTTTGGCAGTTCATTTGTATATTTCTTCATTTTGTATATTTGAAAAACTGACTAGTGTAGTTTTTTTTTTTTGCAGCCTTGGTTTGCTGAGCATTCAAAGAAAATAGGACCCAAGTGGAAGGTGCAGAATAGAGAAGCCTAATGTCCAAGGTTTGCAAGGTGGAACATTGAGAGCCTTTGTAATCACATAGAAATGAATGTTGACGATTTTGGAGAGGTAACAAAGTAGATTAATATGATATTGTTATATTGCATTCAAACCTGTTATGAAATAGGCACTTTAAGATAAAAAAAAATTGTTAATTCATTATACCATAGGAATGGACTTCATTCCCAGGAGTGAAGTCCGTTAAAACTCTCTATAGTCCATGCAATAGATTGGACTTCACTCCTGGAATGAAGTCTATTAAAACCTCTCCATTCCATGCCATAGAAATGGACTTCATTCCAATGAGTGAAGTCTATTAAAACCTGTTATGAACTCCGATTGTTAATGTCAATTGCTCAACCTCGTAGTTCATTCCTTTTTAATGAATTCAAATTATGAATGAGGAAGTAATTGGGGTTTCATTTTGTGTGTGCAGCTATCAGAAAAATTTCTGGAAGAATATACGAGGTTGAAACAAAGCTACTTCAACAACAAAGGCCAAGACAAAGGCTGAGTTGCTCGAGGAAGAATTCAACCTTATGTCGGGTCGGATAGAAAGTCTTAAAGCTACACATGTTGGTGAGATGGAGAACTCGAGAGTTAAACATACTCGAGAGATTAAAAAGTTGACAAGAAAGCATTCGGAGGAGATGGGGCATCTTTTGTTAAAGCAACAAGAACTTGAGCACTCACTTGCGTAAGCAACAACTTCAAAGACACTTTTTGACAGAAAATGGAGTCCCTTGTAGAACACTTGTCTTCTAAGCAACCCGAGGTTGATGCATTGCTATTTGAAGGTGGGAATGTCGCAAAATTCATGGCGAGAACAGGCTTGTGAATACATGCGTACAATTTTCCCCGATGAGTACAAGAGTTCATTGTTGAGTGATGAAATAAACAATATCTTGAATCAACAAGTGGATGAAGGCACGAAAGTCGGTGGAGGGAATGAAAATGTTGTTCGGATGAAGGAACGCAAGCAAAGATCGATGCCGATATGGAAGCCGCCATAAGACCCGCTCCTATCTTTCCCGTCTTAATCATTTGTGAATCCTTCTACTCAAGTTGATGCTATGGAAAAGCTACTTGATACGATGGCTGAAGAAGAGCTACCTTCATTTCCAACAGACAGCGCCGGAGTTCCTTTAAATATGGATCAATGTTTGAACCTATGTAAAAATTCCAACTATTCTTATCCCTTTTTTTAAAAAATTTATCCTTTACAGGTTGGACTTCATTCCTGGGATAAAGTCTAGAAAATGAAGTCCACATAATGGACTTCATTTTTGGAATGAAGTCCATATAAAGGTTGGACTTCATTCCTGGAATGAAGTCCACAAAATGAAGTCTGTGCCTTAGAAAATTCAGGGTATATTATTGTTCTATGATGGACTTCATTTTTGGAGTGAAGTCCATTATAGAAAATTTAGGGTATAGTATTGTTCTATAATGGAATAGAAAAGTTAGTTTTGGAATGTAGTCCACATAAAGGACTTCATTTTTGGAATGAATTCCACATAAAGGTTGGAGTTCATTCTCATGGATGAACTCTGGATACAAAATATCATTATGAAGTTCACATATAGATGTTAGGGGTGAACTCTGATTTTTGATGCACAATACCATTATTGAATTGTTTTATATTTGTGTTTTTTGAATTATTTATAGCAGCAAGAGACAGAGATAATATGTTCGTCAATGAAGAGCATGTGAGTCTGCAGATTATTGTTGACAAGAATGAGAAGAATGAAGACTTGAATAATGAAGAAGCTGACACCATCAAAAAGGGTCAACCAGTGTCAGCCAGGGTCAACCAAAAATCTACAAGTAAATCAAATCAACTCGTAGTCCTCCTAGTTTCTCGATTGGGATGACACGAGATAGTTGTTGAGCAAGCAAACAACATTGAGCCGATTATCACAGGTAGTTGTTGAAAGACAAGATTTGAATGATGAAGAAGTTGTTGAGCCAGCAAACAACATTGAGACAATATCACAAATAGTTGCTGATTTGAATAAACATGGTCTTGGTTCTTCAGACAGTGATAAAACCCCAATTAAAGTTGTTGAAAGACACGGGATGACTACAAGGGGAAAAAAGGCAACAAATGTGCTTGGAAAAGAGTACATCAGTGGATCGGACTACAGTGAATCGAAATTGAAGTTCAGATTGAGACTGCAAAGGAAAGAACCTCTAAATGAGGAGAAGAACGTTGAGCAGAACGAACAACAAGTGAAGAATCGAGCAAGCAAGAAAGTTGTTTCAAGACTCCTCCTAAACCCGCTGACCGGAGAAGAATCTTGAGCGAGAAGAAGAGAAAGAATGTACCTGCTGCTATCGAGAAAGAAAATCAAAAAGCTGCAGCAAGAAAGAAGAGAAGAGGGAATGAACCAGAAGATCATCCTGCAGAGAAGAGAGAGCAAGTAAAGCAGCTGAGAGCGTACATGCCCATTGTTCCAAATATGGGGGACCTGAAAAAGTCTCCATACTTCTCCACATTGGACAGAGAGATCAAAAGAAATTGTTGGGTACCTTCTACAAACACGCTATGAAAAGGTAGGAAACATACGTAAAAATGAACTTCCATTCATCTATCTAGAGGTTTTTGTTTATATCATTAATGTTGAAGTTTTTGTTTATCCTCCTGCAGTCAAGCAACTTTGGTTATAGATGATGCAGCTAACAAAGCTCAGTTTGGTGTCCAAGGAGAACACATTAATGATCTAATGTTCAATAAAGACCTTGATGTCCTAATTCTTTTCTACTTTTGCTACAAGAGGAAGATAGCAAAGACAAAGAGAGAGAGAGCAAAAATGGATAGCGAAGACAGCCAAAATCCACTGAAATACATCCACTTTGAGATTATGGCACCTACTGCATTTGTAAGTCCTTAATTTAAGAAATTTAGTGGCAACTCTTCATTATAACTATTGATGACACATAGTAAAGAAAACAGGTTGATTCATTTAGCAAAGAATGAAGTCCACATAAAGGACTTCATTTTTAGAATGAAGTCCACATAAAAGGACTTCATTTTCAGTTTGGTTTGAGTTCATTCCGGAATGAAGTCCACATAAAGGACTTCATTTTTAGAATGAAGTCCACATAAATGTTGGAGTTCATTTTTATTATGTATTGATAGTATTGTGAATTTGAAAATTTTATATATATATATATATATCTTTGTAGACATATTTCCATGAGAAGAAAGTGTATGATAGGAAAGGTGAGATTGACGACTTCATAGCAAACTATGCCTAGCAAGACTCGAAGTTAATCATTCCAATGAACCCGCCGGTGAAGGCAAATCAAAAGGGCCTATGGGTTTACACGGCACCGCTTGTTTACGACATCGGAGACTATCGGTGGGAGCATTACAACTCACTCAAAAGAGGAGAAATAGGAGAAAGATGTGCAAATAATGCAAGGAAAATGGATGCCTACTACCGCAAACCACACATTGATAAATGGTGGTGAAAAATGATCTAGAAAGAGGCTCGACTTAAAGATTGAGCAAATGCAAGTGCCTCGATCGGGGAGCACATCCGGATTGCCTTCTCAATACATGTTCTTGGATAAAGCGAAGTTGCAAGCCATTGCTCCCGAAATCTCAAAGATCGGATTCAAGAGATGAAATGATTAAAAAGATGCGGCGGTGGAGATACTGAGAATGGCGTGCAAGCTTCTAAATGATGAGAAAGATGGATTAAGTTGGAGTAAAACAACTAATGAAGAATTTCTTAACAATCAACTGATTAAAGATGGTTGCAAAGACTGAAATGATTAAACCTTAGCTTCTCCAATGTCATATATAATCTGATCTACTTATTCTTTTAACTATAGTATTTTGGACAGTAGATTCTTTGAAACAAATTTTTTTTCTAAAAAATGGTATTTTGTCTATTAGATTAGCTTCTAATGTAATTAATACTCTAATATGTTTTATAGTTTCATCTATAATATTTTGGATAGTAGATAATATCAATGTTTTGTCTTACTTGTCTTATTTTCTAATGAATTTTGTAGAATGAATGTTCCTTTGATGTTTTTTTGATACTTCATTATTTGGAATTCGCCTAGTCCTAGAATGGACTTCATTATTTGGAATGAAGTCTTGGAAAACTTCTACTGGTCCATAGAATGGACTTCATTCTGGAGTGAAGTCTAGAGAAAACTTCTCTCCTAGAATCCATGAAGAATGGACTTCATTTTTGGAATGAAGTCTAGAGAAAACTTCTCTGGTCCATAGAATGGACTTCATTTTTGGAATGAAGTCTAGGAAAAATTGGACTTAAAAAATAAGTGCATATCCCAGAAACAGAACAAACTAAAAAACAACCAATTCATATCCCAGAAACAGAACAAAACAAAAATAAGTGCATATCCCAGAAACAGAACAAAAAAAAAGGAGTTCACAAAGGAAAACTAACACCAGAAAACTAATAAAAAGTTCAGGCATACTACTCCAGCATTAATACACGACAGGTAGCTTTGTTGTGATTCCCAATCTTCTTGCAATTGGAGCACTTCATAGGCCTCCTTTCCTTCTCATAAGCACTGCGAATACGCTTCTTTGGCGGTCTCCCTGGAGGTGGCCTTGGAATACCAGGAAGGACTCTCTCTTCAGGTTCATACGCCTCTGGCCTATCGTAGTTGGGAATTGGTCGAATTGCAGGAGCATAAGAGTTGCGGAAGTGGTTTGAACCAAAGTAAGGGCTGAATAAACCTCAAAATATCAATACCACTCATAGTAATAGCAGCAGTGGCGTGAGCACAGGGGAAACCAAACACTTTCCATCTCTGGCAAGTGCACGTCATCTGCATCAGATCAACAACATGCGAGCTGGGAGAGTGAACCTCATATATACCATTACCTGACTCGGTAACATTCCATGGACGACCTATATCGACATGTGACTTGAGTAAAGCTTTGTATATGGGAGTCAAACTATCCTGATAAGTTCTACCAAGCTCACGCCTTTCTGAACTCATCCTCATAATCTTTATCCTGAGCTCATTAACAAGAGCAGCTGGAGGCAGATCCCTTTCACGATGAATCCAGTTATTGAAAGACTCTGCAATACTTGATGAGTGTGCACCATACCTACATCCTACGAAGAAAGCATTTGCCCAAAGTGCTTGGGATCGATATTTCGATGTACTTGGCAACCCACTCACATCCTATGGTGCATATCTCATTCAAAGCAGACTCATATTTGGCAACTTCGTAGCAAAGATATGCAGCTTTATGGAACAAATCCCGAACTTGTTTATACTTCTCATGTCCTTTTTGATAGGAAGGTTATTCTTCGAGATGATAAAAACAAGAACTATGATAAGAGTTGGGAAAATACTTGGGAATACTTTGCTTGACCCTTCATGACGATCAGTGATAAAAGTAATAGGACGAGAGTCGACACAATGCTGCAAGTTTTCCATGAACCACTCCCAACCTTCAATGTCTTCAGAGGGAACTAAAGCAAACGCAAAAGGGAAGAAACCTACAGAAATGAAAGAAAAACTGAGTCTATATCTATAACTTTTCTAGGCTTCATTCCAGGAATGAAGTCCATTCTGTATAAGATGGACTGTAGAATCAAATATCTATAACTTTCCTAGACTTCATTCCAAAAATTAAGTCCATTCTGTATAAGATGGACTGTAGAATCAATATCTATAACTTTTCTAGACTTCATTTTTGGAATGAAGTCCATTCTGTATAAAATGGACTGTAGAAAACTAATCAAAATAGAAACTAATCAAAAGTACCTTGGTTCCCATTCACACCAGGTGACAGCCATCAATGTTCCCTTGAATCTCCCAAAGTGAGAAATGTTGCATCACAAGTAAAGCATAGGACGAATGAACCGGTATCCTTCCATACAGGCAGCAAAACATATGAAAAGCCTCTGAAAACGTTTAGTCACGTTATCATATTCAAACTTGATATAGCTGCCAGGATTGGTAGCCTTTATTGCTTCAACATACCAAACAAGATCTGTATAACTTTTTACATCATCGCCATATATCTCTGCCTTAGATGCTTCCTTCCCTTTATAAGCATGGTGGTATTTTATGTTAATACCGTAACAACTCTTCACCTGAGCAATCATATCCTTGGGCTTTAAAGACGGATTAGACTGTATTTGATCCTTGAATAAATGTTTTATCAATTTCTTCTTCACAGGTGGTTCCTTCAGCTGATAAGCACCACCACATTTGTGCTCCCCATTGAATTCCTTTATAGCAAAGATATTTTTCTGCGTATCAATTGGAATACAATGCAGATACCAAGGACACTTTTCCGCATCCCTACCACACTTGGATGTTTACCTAAGTCTATCATTCTTAATCTTTTCAATGTATAACCAGACTTGCAAAGAATATTTGCCGACGTGCTAAGCGAACCTCATCAACACCACCATGAAAAACTTGACCAACACCTTTAAAAATATCTTCCCACCCTACACATAAAAGAGGTTTTAATTCCTCATGACCTTCCGTCAGGTATTTAATCTTTGAAGTCTCAGTGAACCCACTACATGATTCATCATCACTGAGCGGCACGTGGAAATACCGTAGATGAAGAGGTAGAAGAGGTAGAAGCACCACCATTAGAAGCCTCCTCAACATACAAATTAAAACTAGGAAATTCCTTTGAACAAGTAACATCAATTAGTCCTTGAAGAGAATAATCACAATTGATGACAGCATTATAACAACCTTCGCCATCCCTAAATCTTATGCTACGAGGAGTCAAGTTTCTCCAATAATCACAAACATGTATTTTGAGGTCACGCATCATCGTATCTAAAGAAACTTCAAAGGGAATACTATCCCCTTTGTAGTACACAACTGCATAACAACTTGAGAGCGCCATACTGAACCTGAAAAATGAAACAAAAATAACTTCATTCAATAACATTCTAACAGATAAACAAATAAACTAAAAAGTAAAAAGACTACTTATTCCTTAAAAAGAGTTCATTCGTTAACATACTAACATATAAACTAACTATAAACAAAGCAGCAAAGTACTTCTTCCTTGACAAAAGAATGAACTTCACTCCTGGAATGAAGTCCATTAAAACTCTCTATAGTCCATGCAATAGAATGGACTTCATTCCTGGAGTGAAGTCTAGAAAAACCTCTCCAGTCCATACCATAGAAAAAATGGACTTCACTCCAGGAATGAAGTCTATCAAAACTCTCTCCATTCCATGCCTTAGAAATGGACTTCACTCCAGGAATGAAGTGTATTAAAACCTCTTCATTCCATGCCATAGAAATGGACTTCATTCCCAGGAGTGAAGTCTATTAAAACCTCTATAGTCCATGCCATAGAAAATGGACTTCACTCCAGGAATGAAGTCTATTAAAACTCTCTATAGTCCATCAAATAGAATGGACTTCATTCTTGGAATGAAGTCGTAACAACAGAATGACTTCATTCGTTAACATCCTAACAGATAAACAAAAGCCTTAACAGAACGACTTCATGCTATTAAAATTAGAAAAAAAACTAATCAAAGAAAAAATTAGCTGATCTATAGAATTACTTCAAATCAAGGAAAGGATTGCGTGAAAACTTACCAAAGAAAGAAGAATCTCTGAATCTGTGATTCCAAACACCAATCTCCGAATCTGTGATTCCAAAAAATCAACTCCAACAGAATCAATAATCAACCGAATCTTGAAAAACAAATCAACCTCCGTAATCAAATTAAGCTATTAAAATCAACCTCCGTAACTCTGAAATCAAGTTAATCTGCTGTAAATCGGATCGATCTTGGTATCAAGATCGAAATCTCGAAAGATTTCGTAAACCCTAGAAGAGAAAAAATCTGCAGCGAGAGGAGAACTTCCATAGGAGAGAGAAAATAAAAACTGAAACTGAGAGGTTTTCTGATTATATATGTCGGTAAAAGGACCAAATAATAAAAATTTAGGACCAAACGATAAACTGAGCACGTGTAGGGGTGTTTTGGTAACAGAAAAATAATATTCCGTGTGGGTGGACAATACCCTAGGACCAAACCATAATTTCTAGGACCAAACTATAATTTAATTGTCCAAAAAGGACCAAACAGACACATGCCTGGGTCAATAGGACTAGACTCATCCTAATATAATGTTTCTAGGACCAATTTGTATTTCCTACTAGTTTTTTCTCTTATTGTTGTATATAAAATTTGAGATCGAAATACTGGCTCCTGAATGAAAGTTAGGCCAAAAGCTTGAATTCTAGAATTCCTGGCCCCCTACTAATAGGAATCGAGGATTTGAGATCTTTTCGGTGTTTTCTACCGCACCCTATAACGAAGACCGATTCCGTGAAAATACCCTAATTCTATTCTCTTCTTCGGACTCCGTGAAGAACTGGTGTATATCGTGGTAAGGTTTGGTGTTTTGCAGTAGAGAAGTACAGTCTACTCCATCATTTTCGAGAGTAGAGGCATGTCATAATCAATATTTGCGAGAAAGAAAAACATAATCAGGAGTGAAAATCCACTTAAGTCTTCAACGACATCTATTATCAATCAATCAAGGTAACTATTATCTATAAATATTATTGATTGTGTTTCAATTCATAGATATCGATCATCTGGCAAGTATTATTTCATTATGTCATTTAAATCGTGTTCTTAGTTTTCGCTTATTTCGCTTTTTGAATTTTCAGCCAAACAGATAGGGCAGGGTTTGTTCCTTTTCGACTTTTTTTTTTTTTTTACTTTTCGAAATTTTTGCAGGTTTTGTTTATCTAAACTAAAAGGGAGAGGCGTTGTTTCTTCCCTATCTTTGTTCTGTTTTGGTATTGATGTTTACTAGATTTTGCGCCCGTGCTTTGCATGGGCTGAAGTCGTTCACGCTATAGCATTATTCGGACTGGGAACAAAAAATTAAGAAATATTTTGGTACAGATATCCTGCAGAATTCAGAGAAGGACTAAAATTACTAAATTTACATACTGTCTATTTTATGCGACAACTTAATGTAAGTTGTGTTACCTATCTTGTCTTCAACTACCTTGCTAAGTGCAACACCAAGAGAGAATTTTGGTGGTATTGTACTATCTACAAATCACTATTACATTATTAAAGCAAGATGATATTTGGTAATGCTAGGACAGTTGGAGTTATTTTGCAAAATGGGTACCAATCTTGATACATGACATGCTCTTTTGTATAGTATTGTAGAGCTGATATTGCCATCGGAAGCATGTAATCTTCTAGTATGCTCAAACAATTGTGCCATCTGTCGGAATCGAACCAACAACTACATGGTTTACAACCATGCGCATGTGCCCTACCATTTGAGCTAAGACATCATATATCATTTCTCAATGTAAGTGAGATTTAATATAATGGGGTTTAAGATAATGATGCTTGAATGCAAGTGATTCATAGGCATAAAGAGATACACCAAGAAGTGAATTTACCTTCAAATGGAAGATTGTTTTCTTCTCTTTGACAGATAGCTTCCTTATCATGTAAATAGCAGCAGTCCATTGTCTGGTTTTCTTGCTTTCCCATTTGTGTAGGGTTTGTCCCATGATCATTTGCATTGTAAACCTCTGCAGTATATATCCAAGATCTATATCTAGTTTACCTGCCAATTCCCACTGTATGTCCTAGAAATATGGTTCCTAAGATGGTGGTGATAAGAAGACCCAGTAGACCAAAAGAGGCTACAAATACATGGCCTTTTGATCATGCACGCTATGCCATGAAGAAGCCCACTAATTCACTGTTTTAAGCTCCCTACAAATAAAATATGCAATTTTGGTATCAACAATTAATATACAAATAGAATGAATGTACAGGTAGGAGACTGTTTGGTCTTCAACTTCAAAGCACGACAGGCTACATCAGAAATTTTTGTTCCTTATGGGTGCAAGTATTATGATGTGTATGCTAGATATCAACTGGAAGGTAATTAAAGTTACACCTTCTTTCCCTGAGTATGGGACACTCAACTTAATCCCGTTACCTTAGAATAAGGAAACACAAAGTTAGCCAAAAAAACAAAGGTATAATAATTCAAACAGAAAGTGAATGCAAACTACATTTTAATCAAAGATACACTGAAAAATCAGTCATGTGATAGATAATGTATACCAGCATTCATCCCATTCAAGTGGTCTTGTCATTTCATGTCCTTATCGAAACCCAAATTCCCAGTTTATCATCTAATAATAATTAAAAGTGAAATTGATTAAACTGAAGTTAACTCTGCTTAATCCATAATGGAAAGTTAAAAGGAATCATTAGACATGATACTAAATGAAAATAACTGGTTAAGAAACCTACCTGCTGCAATCACTTTGACACTATCACCAAGGTCTACAACAATTTTAATTGTCTCAACATTCATGTGTCTAGGTGGGTCAAAGAGTAATAATAGACCAATAAACATATTAGTATTCTCAATGATAGTTAACGGATGCTCATGGTGCTTTCAAGGTATACCCCTGCTCTCGTGTAGATCATCACCTGTCGTATGCTTTTTTTTTTTTTTTTTTGTAAGTCCTCTTTAATGTTGTAAAATGCAATAGTGATTAGAGTACTCTATAACCAAACACCAAGAGTGAGTACTATTTGTCCAAGAGTGATTGGAGTACTCTAAAAGACCATCTGAACACATGACCTCGTGCTATTTATGATTACAGAGGCACAACCCACTATTAAACTACTACCCCCGTTTCTTAAAAAGGGATACTTTCACTTTTTAAGAAATGGAGGGAGTACATGTTTTAGGAGAAATCTTCAAGTTAGCAATTGTAGAGCGTATTACATGTCGCAAAAATATTGCCTGGTACCTCCTTCAACAGCACATGAACCCTCTTCACCGAAAAGAATAGCCTAACTAATTAAACAGTTCCATCAGCATAATTTTTCAAAAAGCTTTAATAAATCAAGAATTTCAGAAAAATCTAGAGATTCAAAAACAAAAGAAAAGAACAATACGATTTACCAAGAACCTTAAAACCCCGCAAACAAAGAAGATGAAAAAAAAAATAAGGAAAAAAAATTGGACAGAACACTGATTTCTATTACCATTGGTCCATTAATTAATATACATATTATCAGGAATTGAATAAGTTAAACCTTACGAAAGATGAGAGAAAATGAACTAACCAATATTAAATTTCGATTCACTAATGTAGCGCCCCCTAAGCTAGCAGCTGACTAATCCAAGAGATTAACTAAATAAAGAGGCACTAAGAATCTAAATCATTTACTTGAACATTCAATTAAGAAATCTGCTACAAAACTTAACCCTAAACTAACCCCGCTCAGAAATATATATACAAAAACTCCTCTCAAATGATACATATACAATAATCATTTGGTTTACAAATATAATATGCAACATAATAAATATAGCTGAAGTTAACCAACTGACGAAATCAACCCTTGAAGCTTTCGTTGCGCAACTCTGATCTGTCTCTGAAACTGAAAGTGGGAATGGGTGAGCACATCATCCCTAAAAAGGGTGCCCAGTAGGAATAACATTTAACTTTCAAGTAATCATGGTAAGATTTGGAAAACAATAACGTTTTCCCAAACATTAAAAAGTGACCAAGTCACTGAAATAAACAAACATGTATATGGACAAACTCCTTCTTCAAACAATGTATAATATGGTTATAAATTCCTAACAGGCAATTCACACCTAATAGCTATTGATATCACCAACCTAACCAGCTGATGACCCATAGTAAGCATAAAAGCGGAATTCATAGTAACCAGCTAGGACAAGTTTATTCTTATCATTCTCCACCACCGTCACACCTGATTTCTTTGGTACTACTTGTACCGGGCTCACCCACTTACTATCGGATATGGGGTAGATAACACCCACGTCCAAAAGCTTGAGTATCTCCTTTTTCACAACTTACATTATGGGAGGGTTCAAACGACGTTGTGCTTCCCTTGTAGGCTTTGCATCATCCTCCAAACGGATCTTGTGTATATAAATGGCAGGGCTTATACCCTTGATATCAGCAATTTTCCATCCTATGGCCGTTTCGTACTTCCTTAGCACCCTTAGAAGTTTTTGCTCCTGTAATTCACTAAGCTTGTTAGAAACAATCACAAGTAAATCTTCCTTGTCACCCAAATACAAGTACTTTAGGTGATCGGGAAGCGGTTTCAATTCTAATTTTGGAGATTTAACAATAGAAGGTACAAGCTTTTCATCACTGCATGGTAAAGAAATAAAAGAGATATTATGAGTTTCTGGACATCCTTGTAGTGAATTAAGATCACCAAGGGCTTCCTTGACTTCATTACCATACTCTACACCATTATCCATGGATGTAGTTAAAACGGTTTCCAAAGCATCTTCACCATTTAATTCAAACATTTGTTGTGTCAATATATCCATAACATCAATGGAGAAATAAGAGTGGACATCACTAGGATATCTCATCATCTCGAAAATGTTGAAACGTATTGTTTCTCCATCAAACTCCATAGTCAACGTTCCCTTGTCCACATCAATAATGGTTTTCGCCGTTTTCATGAAGGGACGCCCCAAGTAGCAATGAAAGAGACGAGTCCGGTGACCCTTCATTCATCTCTAACACGCAAAAGTCAGCTGGAAAAACTAATTGATTAACCTGCACAAGAACATCCTCAACAATACCCATTTGGTAGACATTAGAGCGACCGGATAATTGCAATACAATTCCAGCCTTTTTAAGAGGACCAAGATCAAGTGAGTTATACATAGATGCAGGCATAACATTTACGGATGCACCTAAATCCAACATTTCTTTGTCAAATGTAGTGTTACCAATTGTGACTGGAATGTCAAAGCTATCAGGATCCTTGCATTTCAGTGGGAGTTTGTGTTGTAAGATTGCCGAAGCATTCTCCCCCACACTTAGCACTTTATTACCTTTGAGCCTTTGCTTATTGGTACACAAGTCCTTCAACACCTTTACATACTTGGGAACTTGCTCGATCGCATCAATGAGTGGTATGTTCACATGGATCTTCTTTAGAACGTCTAAAATCTCCTTTTCTAGTTCCGCCTTCTTAGAACTTGAAAATCTGCGAGGGAAAGGTAAAGGAGGAACATAAGTAGAAACCGGAGTTTTAGAGTTAGGAATAGGTACCTCAGAAGTTTGGGGAGAATCATCATTTTTCTCCTCCAAAACAAGTTCCTTTGGTGTTTCCACCTTGCCCGAATCAGTAACTTCGGGTTGCACAAGTTGTGTACCACTTCTCAACATAATAACATTGACGTCCCCTTTTGGGTTGATAGGTTGAGAAGGGAGTTTCCCACCATTTTGTGCCTTCAATTGATTCAACTAAATAACCATAGAACCAACTTGAGTTTGCAAATCCTTAACCGTACTCTCCGTTCTTTGCATAAAATATTTCAGCATCTCTTCCATATTGGACCCCATTTGAGGTTGTTTTTGTTGTTGTTGAAATTGTTGTTGTTGTGGTTGAAATCCATTCGGTCGGTTGAAGTTGGGTTGTTGAGTCGCTCCTTGCTTGTTGAGACTCCTATCACTTATTTTGAGTCCTTCATAAAAGTATTGGATAATCATAGTGTCACTAAATTGGTGGTGAGGGCAGCTTTCCACCAATCTCTTGTATCGTTCCCAACACTCATACAATGATTCTCCCACATTTTGCTTCATGCCACAAATTTCCTTGAGAATTTGAGTAGCCTTCGATGCAGGAAAATACCTCTCTAAGAAAATCTTCTTCAACCCGTTCCATGTAGTGACACTTCCGGATGGCAAACAGTACAACCAATCCTTAGCGCTATCCACCATAGAAAATGGAAAAACTTTCAACATTGCACCATCGGCATCAGTCTCCGCTGGAAGCATGGCCTTGACAATGGTATGGAAGTCCATAAGATGCTTGTTTGGATCTTCATTCACCATGCCATGTAACTTTGGTAACTCTTTAAGAAACCCCGGTTTGATCTCAAAGGTTGAGTTTGTTTGGATACACCATCGTTGTGTATCAAGCCTATGAGAAGCCAAGTCCTTGAGTGTACGATTTGCATCACCCATTGCTTCTTATTCTTCAACTAGTGCTTCTTCTACTAATTGAATCTCTTGTTCTTCTTCTAGTTGTAACTCTTCTTCCACTTCTAACTCTTGTTCTTCCGTTGTGTCTCGACTTGGTTGGAGTATTGTGCCTCTTCGAGTAGCTATCACACACCTTGGATAGTTCCAATCTTTAGAAGCCAGGGATTAGGTACCTGAAAACAATTCTCGTAAACAAGTGAGAAACAAGACAAGAAAACAAAAAGCAAAGATAAAAGCAGAAATTATAAAAAGAAACTAAAAACTTAATAACAAGCCGTATGCCTCCCCGGCAGCGGTGCCAAAATTTGATCGCTGTCGTATGCGTCAAAAATAATTTCACTTTCTCACTCAACTAAATATAAATGAAGTACGTGATAAGAAAGAGTTCATTCCCACAGAGAGGCTTTTGTTGTTATAGAATTTCAGTTTCTTAGTAACCAAGGGGGGATTTTTGTTTTATCTAAGCAATAAAATAGAGCAAAGCAAATAAAATAATTTGAATAATCAATAAAGAGAAGATATTGGTCACGGGACAGTATCATTCACAAACATGTATTTTCATCAATGACTAGAATTGGTATTTTAATCTCTCATTTACTAAAAGTCCTAGGATACCTTGATCGCAAAAATATCCCGCTAATTCCCTGATTTCATCACAACCACATTAAATGATGCATATGTGAATTCTTCCTAGAAAGCAACCTAACGTGTAAAAGCACAATCAAGTTTAACTCCCTAAAAGCAATAAGTTCTATGGAATAAGACTAATCAATGCAAACGAACGTGTAAAAGCACTAATCCGTTTTAACAAAAGTTATGATTCACTTGTGACTAGTAGGATATATAACTACAAGCACTACCCACAATTATGCTACTTAGAATCAGGGATAAACAACTTTTTCGTATTGAAAACCCTAATATAACTCTAGAAATGAATGCAAATCGGATTGATTCCGGACTCAACCTAACAAGTATTCAAATCATATGACAATATTAACAATGAATCATAAACAATAAATTATTGAGACAAAACTAATTCATTGAATCATACATCATGTTGTGAAATCCACTTTATCCCATAACCAGTAATATGAGTTTAGCTACTCATAGCCTTTGAGTTCATCATAATCATAATCAAAAATGAAATGTAGAAGATGGAAAATAAACGAAAGCAAACCCTAGTCGCCGCTCTCCAAAACTCCAAGTAGAAAATACGTGGTCCAAAGTTATAGAAAACTTTCCTTTTTGTAGCTTTTCCTATTTCCAAAACTAGGTCTTCAAAGCCCAAAGTCCAATACAAAGATATCCAACAAGCCCATATGTGAGGAATACCCATGTGAAAATATGTCCCAAAAGTAATCACCGGAAAACTAGTAAAATGGCCAGAAATCGGCCGGGAAAGTAGCCGGAACATAACTCTGGTGACCGGCAAACTCCACCCGGTCACCGGTCAAAGTATCAGTCAACTCAGTCAAAGCCACTGAGTCAGGGTCTAGTCGACCGAGTTAACTCAGTGTCTGAATTAGATTGATTCAGTTAGCTAATTATATGAGTCAGGTCTGGCTCAGTCTGATTCACTTTGGCGTAGGATATTTGTACTGGCCAGATTTTGCGTTGCACAATCATTGTGCATGACTGCTCTTCTGCTGCTCCCTATTGCGATTCTATGGTGTACAACTTCCCATCTACAGCTCTCTTGTAAACTGCAGCAACAACTATTTTTAGCACACCAACACCAAGCATACATCCAACTCCATCTCAGTTCCTCCATTCCTCTGCTTACTAACTGATTCTTCTTAACGGTAACAACATCGAACATATAAACTCAGACTTTTTCTTGGTAGCAACACATCACTATTACCTCAAGTCATCTTAAACTGCGACGGCACTTCCTGCAATAGCCTCAGTGACATCTCAGTTTTCTAACTTGTTCTTCTTAGCTTTATCAGCACACTCCACTTCAGGCCATACTATTCACCGATGCTCCAATTTCGGCATGCCATCCTTGCCATTTCCCTGCATTCCGCGACAATCCATTCTTAAGCCAAACACACAGCAACATTAGCTTCATCATTCAACTCAGCTGCTCATGTCCTTTACACAATAATTCAACTTCTTGACAGTTCAACACCAGCTACAACCTTGCAGTCCATTCATCTAAACAGCCTTCATTCATTCATCTCCATGGAAACAAAGAGTGACAGAGCTAACCCTTCATACCCAAGCTAACAAGCCCAGCACTCAAGCCATAGCTCTCTGTTCAGCTACAACTGTCTCCTACAATTGCATTCAATAGTTCATCTATTTCACACCATCTAAACTGCAGAGCAATTCCTTCACCATCTCAGTCATACCATATGCTGTCATTTAACTCCACAATATTTCCATTTATGGAGTTTAAATTGTTGATCTGCTCACAGCTAACCCTCAAGCTTTCTGTTCCATGATAACCACCAGCAAGTACACCATCTTCTTCACAACAACACCTGCTTATCTTGTCTCGGCTGCACCGGATCCAAATTAACACTTGCACTTATCTCAGTCTCCATAAGCTATTTCATTTCATACCCAACTGCAGCTGTAACTATTGTAAGTTCAGATCAACACCAGCTCACAGAACCATCTCTGGCAACAACACATATTTAACACAAAGCTAACTACCAAGTCCTAACATTCATCTAAACATCAAATACCCATGACTCAACTCATGACCACCAATGCCAGCTGCTGCTTCAACCCATTCAACTGCAATTGAACCTTCTCGGAACTGGCTACATATTCTAGCCAGATCTCAGTAATAATCATCACCAGCATAGGCATCTCAGTTCTTCTCAGCTCAAGAACTTCTCAGCACCACTGATTCTTCGAATCTCATCATCAAATCCATAGTTACAGCAGAAGATCAATGCCTTCTTCTTTATCATCAAGGAATTCACCCAAAACCCTTACCAAACTTATTTGCTTTGCTGCAATGCTCAAATTCGACCTAACCCACTCTCTGCTTCTTTATTATCTTCCATCTGAGGACTCTAATTTCTATGAAACCCCCAAATCCATTTCGAATTCAAAACCCTAACATCTTCTCAGATTCAAATAACAACACAGATATGTTCTTCATCCGATATCTTCCTTCAAAATCTCAATCAATCACCACCTCCTTCTGCTTCGATTTCTCTGTGAATCTCTTCCTTTTACTACATCTCTAACTCTCAGAGACAACAAACAACAGCGCACCTCTCTTTCTTCGCTTCTATGAATTTCGGGTGATTTGTAATGAAGACACCACCCCACTTAGGTTTGGTAATAGATACAGGACTTATCCAGGTACCCCACACTGTTGGATAAGGGCTAACCAGCTCATACATGGCTTGTCGGTTTCAGAGAACTGACTGTCTATTCTGTTTTCTTGCTAATCGTCGATTCTTGCTGGCCGAGCAGATCATTCTTCACCTGTTTTGCTGCATAACTTTAGCTAGCTCCAAGTATCACTCGCCTATGAATTAGACTCTTTGCCTTTTACGCTCCAAATGGATGTTTTCTTATTCTTTTGCTCATAATGACTCCATTGTACCTAATAAACTCAAAACTAAACATAAGAGATACAATTCCCAATGATAATAGCAAAGAAAGCATAAATACTAGATATAAAATTAGGTGTTTTACAACACCTATCAAATTCCCCCACACTTAGACTTTGCTAGTCCTCGAGCAAATCAAACAAAACTTATTCTAAAGGATACATGCAACTCCCGTGAGGGTTTACGAGAGATATACCCACAAAACCTACATTTCCAACTTACAAGTTCTCCGTAATGATAGCATCCAACGCGCTAAGAAGACATAGAAATTATGCACACTAGTCATAAGAAGTTAGACACATAAATGAACACAATCTCATCCTTAAAAGTTGAGAGAGAAATAACCATCCCTTTATCGAAAGAAATTCGGGTTCAGAGTGATCAAAAGTCTCAACTCTGCCTCACAAGAAAGGGTTTTATGAAGTTGCTCTCAATAATAAACAGCTTTTTATGGGTCACACATGTGTCCAGGTAGGAGTGAAGAGAGAATTCTGCGACACCTTGAAGGGTAGGAAGGTAAAGCCCTCCGAACTGTTTTCAAAACCCACATCTTTTATTCATTTTGAAAACCCTTTTTTCTGACGATCTCTAAGAAAGGAAATCAACCACTTAACGAAGGTGGGAATATGCTTACTTACCTCGTTATCCGTTCAGCGTGCAGTTAGCACCACTCTCATAGCATCCATAGAAACGTCTTTGGTCTTCAATCCTTGTCTTCATCTTCGTCTTCGGTCTTCAACTCTTGATGATGAAATCTTGAACTTCGTAGAATCTTGACAATGTGATTCTTTCCTCTAATTCCTTGTTGCTTGAAACTTCATTATGAATATTTCTTCTTCCATTGGCTTTATTGAATGAATACAAAACCAAAAACGAACTAAATAAACAAAATATGACGCAATGAATATCTTTTTTTTTTCTTTTTTTTTGAGACAAGAGAAAATGAAATACAAATAAACAAATATGAATAAAGATAAAATAAAAATGCAAGTACAAAGGCCATGGTGTAAGTACTTTACCGCTCGATTCTTCACAACTTGTATGTCTCGATATTGTAGTTGCAGGAAATCCTACACTACACCCCTCACAATAATCCACACAACTAAGACATTTAAAGATGAATAACAATGATTTTATTGATTATTTCCTTGAATGATTACAAGATAAAATAGAAAAGAGCTAAAGAAATTACAATCACCACAAACTTTCTCTCTCCTAATGACTTGTCTAACACTCTGAAAAGAATCTCCCCTACAATAGACTTGCTCAACTCTTTATATAGGGTAGTACACAGTGGATGACAACTAAATTTGTCCTTTATTTTCATGGAATGACTTGCGAAATATCGCAAGTGTACAAGTATATAATCTCGCGACACTCTTAAACTTCGCTAGATCTTCACATCTTTCTCGTGTTTTGGCTATCGTCATTCATTGCTTCATTTATATTACTCTTCTCGCGACGCCTTCGGCAGTGTGTTTGTCGTTTACTAATCTCGCGAAATACGATGTTGCGATATTCGGATCCTACATCTTGCCTCTTCTCATGTCTTCTCTGCGAAGAAGAGAATGTCATGAGAACCGATGATTTTGAAATGCCGCAACTGTTCATCTTTATCTGTTACAATCAGGTACTTTTACACGGAATTTATTACACATGTTTCTTCTTCCACTCTTTTCTTGACACG
>JAJJWW010016177.1:0-33654 GCA_023531295.1 Papaver armeniacum
TTGTGATTAAAGGTATTGATTGGCTTAATCTTAAACGATTACCTTTGGGTGATTGAACATAAGATAAATCTAAGGACCCGACGAAGTTAGGTGTAATTTTGTGTAGCGGCTTAATCCTGAGAGTATTCAATTATGGACAAGGTCCCGGGGTTTTTCTGCATTTGCGGTTTCCTCGTTAAAAAAATCTTGTTGTGTCATTTACTTTTATTTTCCGCATTATAATTGTTTTATTATAATTAAAGTAAATCACACAAACGTTAATTCCTATTTACTTGATAAGAAATCCTATTGTGTTTGGTTAAGTCCGAACCTTTGTATCAAGTAAACATACTTCGTTGTTGTATTGTCTCGATCTCGTATTCATAGACGATCATACGAAGTGTGAACCGATTAGTTGTATTGTCTCGACTCAGTCCATAGACAATCACTTTCGGAGAAAGGACTTATAGGTAGGAAAAGTTTTAGCTTGAGGTATATTTGGGTACCCTCGCCTTTTCAACTTTCCCTTGTCATTATTTTATCATGACTAAAATACTCACCTACTACCATTCTCTTATTATTTTTTGAGGACTCATTGATTGGAAGACTTGAAGTTGGAGATGCGTTAGTTTGGCAGTACCATCGGAAGTGAAGAACAAGATAAGAGACTGTTGTCTGTTCCTGCAAGGCTGTTCAAGAGTTGGAATAAATGAAGTTGCTTCAAATGATTTTATTCCGAGCTCTTGAACAGGTCTTGTAGGAGAGGTATACAACAATGAAATAACAAGATATTCATTTTTATGCCAGAACAAACAACTCACCACAACGAGTTTTCGTAGAGAAAAAACATATTACTGTATATCTTAATTTTCCGTAAACCCGATGTAGGTGAGTTGTTTATTTTGGCACAAATCAAGCTCACCTTATGGAGATCGATGCTTAATACCAGACAAGTAACCCTCCTTAATTCCAGTCGGTGAGTAAACTCTTAACCCATTAGAGTTTCTTGCATTACTTATCATTATTATGGTCCCTTTCACTTGATGAAAATTTGGTTGCAGGTTAGGTAAACAACAACAAAAGATCAAGATGTTCATTTTTATGGCAGAAGAAACAACTCACCACATTGAGTATTTGTAGAGACATTTCTTTTCCGAATACTCGATGCATATGCGTTGTTTCTCTTGGCACAAATGATGCTTACCTTATGGAGATTAATGATGCAGCAAGCCTGACAAGCAACCTACTTAATTCCAGTTGGTGAGTAAACTCTTACCATAGTAAAGTTATGTGCATTACTTATCATTATTATAGTCTCCTCTAAATGAAATATTTGGTTGATTCATACTACCATTCTCTTTGCTTTTTTAGGATTCATTGATGCAAACACCTGAAGCTGGAAAAATGATGGAAAAGTGAGACCATGTTGGCCTTCCAAAGCGGTACAAGCAAGGAATTAACTTGTAACCAAGATCAAGATTCTTGAATTAAGTTTATCCCTGCCCTTGTATTTGCTTTGCAGGACATTGATAGAGAAATATAATTAGAACTGTTGATGTGCAAGAATACCTGGACATGTAGACAAGTTGGAAGATATGAGACAATGTTGGTCCTGCGAAGCTGTGGAAGTAGGACAACTGAGAAGTAACATATTCTCGTCTCTAATTCTTATGGTGAGTTAACTCTTACTACAACTTTTCATACTTTTTCATATGAACCGTGTATGTGAATTGCCAGTTACAATTCTGTCAAATAAATACAAACTTTTGATACTTAGGTTGTCAATGTTCAAATTATTATGATTGAATGGTATTCAATAATGAAAATGTATGAAATCCAGAATGACAATGCACATGTAACTGAATGATTCTTTGTCTCTCCTGCGAACATTGTTTCCAATTTGATTGTCACTAATTTTATTGTTTGCAGAATCATGTAAAACGAAATGCCCATATTACTGATTGAATCTTTCTCTCATATGAGATTTGTTTCTAATTTTGGTTTCTGTTTCGTTTATTGTTTTGTCAGGATACTAGAATTGATGGCAAGAGTTGGTTAAGGCTACTATGATGTCAATGGACAACTTCTTTTGGCGGATAACAACTTTTTTGAGCCAAGGTATATATAAGGCAGAACAACACTTGCTTATATTTAGAAACTGCTGAAAAACACAACCCTTCTCATTTGATTATAACCATATAGGGAACCATGTATTTTTTAGGCTTAAGCAGTTCTTCCAATGTAAAGATGATACTCGTATGTACTTTACATATGTGAATGATTGAGGAGTATGTATTCCAGAATAATTGAATGAATGAATTCCTTATGCTACTAGAATGAGAATGTATGTATTGTGGAATGAGATTGAATTCCAAAATAATTGAATGAATGAATTCCTTGTGCTAGAATGAGAATGTATGTACTGCGGAATGAGATTGAATTATGGGTTTCAGATTCAGTATTGCAGGTTCAAAAATAAATTGCAATGCAGCTTCAGAAACTAATTGTATTGCAGCTTCATAAATGGATTGCATTGCAGGGGCCAATTATGGGAGCTTATTTATAACAGAAAAAAACGTTTTTTTTTTTTTTTTTGAAAACTATTTTTTTTTTACCAACGTCGAATCAACGTTATAAAATCTGTTAGTAATTATCACACCTGGAAAATTCATTACTGTTACAATCAATCGTCAACGTCTAAAGCCGTTAGTCTATATGTTACAAGCGATAGACACGTGGCAGACGCTAAACGTTACAGTCAGCTGTTACGAATCGAATCGTTACAGCAAGCTGTTATATCCAAAATGTTACAATGAAACATCAACGGTTGAAGCCGTTACTTTAAACGTTAAAAACAATTGACACGTGTCGTACAACAGCTGTTGGACTGAGCTATCACGGTTTTAAATCGTTACAATAAATGTTAAATCCAATCCGTTACAATCAACTAAGCAACGATTAAAATCGTTGATGTAGCTGTTACTAGAAAAGGACAGGTGGCACTAAGCCAACCGTTACACACAAAGTCGCCGTTACAGTATCTGTTACACCGAACTGTTACAGTCTAACCGTTACGATCTGCACAATAACGGCTATCCGTTACAACAAAATTACATCAGATAAATCTTGTGCTGACTAGATAATCGTTGGTGTATTCATTCCAACGAATGAAACCGTTATTTAATAAAATTTTATTGTAACGAAATGAATCGTTAATAAATTATTGTAACACTAATACCAACGGTACTTTTCCAATGTTTTTCTGACGTTATAATATATAGATACTAACATTTTTTCAACGTTACAAATTCCCTGATTTCGTGTAGTGTCAAATCTTCGTCTTTGATCTTCCCATCTAGTTTCTTCCAATGCTCTTCTCAACTCTCTTTCTTCGTTGTTTTCTCTTTGGCGTCTCCTTCTTCGTTCTCCTCTCTCCTCATTTCTTCTTTCTCCATCTTCGTCATTTTCCAGTATCTCTTCCCTTTGACGCATGTTTCTCCTTGCTGACGAGCATGTCTTCCCTCTGACGCAAGTATCATTTTCCAGCGAACTAGATCTCTTCATCAACGTTTTCCTCTCTCTCCTCACCAACTGGTTCTTCTCCTACAACCGTATCAGTATCAGTAGTATGAACCGATCCTTCTCTATAGCGGTTCTCGTCAGGATCACCATTTTGTCGTTGATTCACACCACGCCTTCCTCCTACATTTGATGTTTTTCCTATCTCCATTCTTCTTCCTCTTTTCGCTTCTAAACGCTTGCTTCTCCTTGATGCTATTAGGTGCTTTGCCTGATCTGGAACTCTTGCCATCAACTAACTTTAGCCGAGCTAACTTTTACTCACCGATTCTCTAATGATCTTCAACTAAACGAAGTTATCTTCACTACCAATTTAAGACAAGTTTTTAAGATTTTAATGAACCTTTCAAAACAAAGCTTGAAATTACCCTACTTCTCTGATCTCAAGCTTAAACTTACTCTTTTGATTTACGAAATCATGTTTTCCACGAAAGAACAATTCGTTAGAAGATTTTAATAAGAAAGCTCAAGAACAACTTCTACCTCTTCCAAGATCTCAAGTGAGAGTAAAATCTCAACTTAAGTTCCCTGTTTTTGGACGCCAAAATGTAACTACTGGAAATCCAGTAGTACACCCAAGTAATGAGATACACAAAATCTAAGACATGTTCATGAGAATAAGATAGAATTCTTCCTTTGAATGTACACGAGATGACAATTCTTTTATAAATAAGTTAAGATGATGATGATACAAATATGGAAGCTCTCAAGAACCCTAATTTACTTTCTCTCAACATGAACTCTCCCATTACAAAATATCCAACCCCTTTTACAATCAACTAAGGTCTCTATTTATAGGCAAAACTAAGTAGTGGAATACAGCTCATTTTACTTCGCGGATAGTCACACAATTCACGTGATTATGCTTTTTACTTCGCCCAATCCATTTTCAATAAAGTTATTCCCCTCTTTTCGCCGATAACTTCGGTAATCCTGTCGGTACAGCTGCCCATTTCTTGCGCAACAATCCATATTCGTGTGAAACTATTGTTTACTTCGTGTGGCTGTTTCTTTGTTACTTACTTTCTCGCTCGATTGTACTTATCTCGCTTTCTGGCTGTCAGTATTTATTTCGCAGATCCAATATTCTTCAATAGATTTATACTTCGCATTTCCAATATTCTGACACTTGATTTGACTTATCACTGGCATTTCCCCTCGAGATTGATAAAAGATCTTCTGTTTTGAGATTTACTTCGCATATTTCGTTTAATCTCGTTCGACCACGTGGCGAGTAGGATTTGTTTCATACCTACATGTTTCATCATTTTAGATGACGTTACTTTTTGTTCCATATTAAAAATATATTTTCTTCTAGGATGTATCAATTGGTTTCATCCTACATTTTAAATACACAAAGAAACATGTTTGAAGACTTTTCTCAAGGGATGTGCCTGGTTTCATCCTGGATATTTATATACTATTTATTTATTTTTATGTTGAAGGTGATGGTGTTGTTTGTTGTATTTTTTACTATAAAGGGTGGTGGTAGAATTTGGAAGTAATGTGGTTTTTGTTGTGGTTGAAAATCATGGTAGTGGTGGTGGTGTGCTAGATTTTTTTTTTTTTTTTTTATAAATATGGAATATGGATGGTAGAATCGCCGTTTTACCTACATACATTCATATTCATCCAGGAATGACATATAATGCAACCAGTTTCATCACACCTAATTTTTAATAGTTTTAGTTTAAGTTAGGATGCATCTAGTTTCATCCTAGCTATTTTTAGAATAATTTTTTCCACTTTAGTTTAAGCCAGAATGCAACCAGTTTCATCCTAGCATTTTTTTTCCAACAAAAAAAAAAACTTTCGAATTTACCATCAACAATGAATCTTGTTTTGTAGAGCATCTAATACCCGTTCCAAAAGTATAAACTTTATTAAAATCGGATATATATTTTGGAAGTTATGAATGTGATTTGTACTTAAATTGGAGAGAGAAAAGGATAAAAAAGAAGAAAAAGATAAATACACGCGATATATGATTTTCTAGAATTTTTGGTGTCTATTTCACCAATTCCCAAAATTTACTTGTCCATTAGAGCCGTATTTTAGAGATATTTGGGTAAATAACCATCTTCTCAGAACATATGATCTACATTTTCAACCACAATCATATCGTGAATCTTATAAACAATAAAAAAAAAAAAAAAAAATTAAAAAGGGAGTAAAATCGTAAACGAATGGCAACTATGCGTACACATTATCGACCAGAAAATTGTAAAGCCGGATGTAACCTGTCTTCACTTAGCGGGAGCCACGTGAGATGACGTCACAAGTCCGTTCCTGAAGCACAAATGCTGCCATTGTCTCGAAATATCAAATAACTAGATAAAACAATATTACAATACACGGAAAATTTAAACACGCGGACATTCTCGAGCAGTGGAGTACTTTTTATTTTAATTTTACTGAAAACAAAATTCCACCTTCATAAACTCCTATGACTAGAATCTAATTCTAGTGGAAGTGCTCTTCTACTATATGAATAGAGATGCCTTTTGGTGAATAACTAGGTGGGAAAGAATAATGAGAAAGAAAACAACTATATAACAATAAACATAGACATCCACAAACATCATTTTAACTTTACAAACAAACAAAAACAAACATCATGCATTTGATTTTACTTTACATTCAAACAAACGGAGAAAAGAAAAGTGATTTTCTAATACTTCGGACAATAATTTTTTCAAAATTTTCAAATGATCTTCTAATTTTGTCTTACATTATCACAAAAAATACCATAGTGAAATGCTGAAATGCAAACCGGTAGTAGATCGGAAGATTAGATAATTTCAAATACACGAAATTTTGGTATAAGAATGTAGTGCTACTGAAAACAGATGGTACCCCGAAAGTGTAAGATTATTTCCATTTAACGGCATCTATGAACACAAAATTAGTCAATTAGCCCAATAATGATAATTCCTGGGTAAAAAAGACATGTAAAATTTGATATTGTTTAAATGGACGAGAATGTAAAAATAGCCAGGATGTAAATAGTTTCATCCTACCCATTTTGTAATACTTTTTCTTATTTTTAATTTACATAAAGATGCATCCAGTTTCATCCTCGCTCTTTTTTTAAGTTTAAGCCAGGATGAATCCAGTTTCATTCTTGCTATTTTTTTGGTGTCCATTTCACCCATACTAATTTTTACTCGTCCATTAGAACTATGTTTTAAAAATATTTGGACAAATGACTCATTTTCTGATCTATGAAATGGCCGCACTCGTTTAGTTAGTACTCTTTTGTTGTGAGATTATTAATTTCTTGGTTTTCTCCTTGTTTCTTTTTGTATGTTAGTGCAAACAACGTAAAAACGAAAGCATGCTTTCTTTGGGATTCATTCGAGGTCTGTGGGGTATTAAATTACTATATATCTTCCTCGCAGTAGTGGAAACTTTTATCCACTCTCTCTGTTTCTGTGTTTTGTGCAAATAAGTAGTATATAGCTCGAATAGCTGTAGGCATTCTCATTCTGTTTAGTGTTTTTGATAGAGATAACAAGTAGGCGATTAGCTAATAATAGGCATATAGAGGAGCAGTGCGTCCTGAATACTAAAAGTTAAAAGTGTGATTCCAATGTAGTTATGTGACTGTAATAAAATACTATACAGTGTGGTAATGTCAAACTTTTCGCACTGATACTCATCATCCGCACTATTTGGATAAGCAAGAAACGCAAGTCCCTCAACATTCATTTGGATACGCAAGTCCCTCAACATTCATTTCGTTTCGTGTCATATTTGAACTTAGATGCTAAATTTGAGTATTGTTGCAAATTGGAATCCGACCAGCCAGTGCGTAAGAATTAATTGTATGCTTGTAATCTTGTAATATACTAAGCCACATTAATTTAAAGCTAGACTCTTAAAGGAATACCAGACCAGATTAATCTCAAGCTTAGAGTGAGAAGACGGTCCTTATCATCTTCACTAAAGATGGTGCAATTTGGGTTTGCAGCAAGAGAACATGTTATTAAGCTAGTAAGCTACCGAGAGAACATGCAGCGTGAATCAACTACTCATGAAGTACCCAAGATGGTCATGTGACCATGCACGTGTTAATTATATGTCAAGCAAGAAACAAAGCATGCAAGACAGCGATACCAGAGAAGCTTGTTTTACGGAAGAGATAAAACATTTTCTTCTTGTTTCACAGACAGAAACCTTTACAAATAAACGTCAGAAACAAGCCCTAAACAGTAAACAGTGACCAAGCTAGCAGCCTGATCAGATAAGAAACTGATATACATATATGATGATGTTTCTGGTTATTAGCAACCAGCTTGTTCGTATTTTCAAAGTCAAAAAAGTCTAAAACGGCGCGTCAGTGCGTCACTACAACAGGACCTGTACAAACTATTTACTAGTACTACACTGAAAAAACAACCCATTAAAATAAAGAGGACTGAAAAGCTTAAGCCGTTTTTGTGTGGGATACTGACATTACCGGTTGCAGGAAATGGTCGGTTATGTTGGTGACCATTATACCTGTAACAGTACAAGGCAGACAGCACGCGAGGTGACCTAAGTACGGGTTATTACAGGTAACTATTCTCTTTCTTCTCCTCTGGTGGCCTCTGCAGCTGGTCTTGTTGATTCCACACATTTCACCTCGAACTTGTCGCACTTACTCCAAGGCACTCACTATTTTCTGTTCACTTTTATTTTGCTTATTTTAAATTTTGTGCTTAGAGAGAGACGAGCCCGAGGTCTTTAAATTCAACACCATACTCATTTCCCATCTCGCTCTTCAAAGCAGTGCACTCAAAGTTTGAGAGATTTTATTTTCTCATCATAACAGTGTTGATTGGGTTTTGATTTTGATAGAAGATTTAAAGTGTAATTCAGGGTTCAGGCAAGACGGGTCTTCCATTGTGGATGCTTGGGTGGGGTGTGGAAAGGTTGCGAGCTGACATGAATCGTTTGCTCGCCTTACTCTTCCATCAGGTTTCTTTACTACACTCATCAGATTATCAACATTGATCCTCTTCTTATATCTTCTTCCCAGTTCTTAATAACACTTGATCTTCAACAATTTTACTTGGAATGATCTTTGTTGATAAAATTATTTGGTTTACAATTGTGACACTATACGAAAATTTTAACTCATATTTGATCTATATGTCATTAGGGAGTCTTAGACGAGCAATTCTTGCAGCTTCAACAGCTTCAAGATGAGTCATCACCGAACTTTGTTTCAGAAGTAGTCACCATTTACTTCCGGGAATCAGAGAAGCTTCTTAGAATCCTTAGAGAACTCCTGTAAGTTCACTGTCCCTTTCACTATTCACATTAATATACTAGCATTCTAGCTAGCTAGCATAATAAGTATATATAAGGTGATAATAGATTAAGCTAAATGTCAAATTTTTCGAAAACGCATTAGTATATAATAAATGCGTAACAAAAATGTGCAGGATGGATAAAGAGTTGTTGGATTACAAGAAATTGGGAATACATGTGAACCACTTCACGGGCAGTAGTTCAAGCATTGGAGCTAAGCGAGTCAGAAGTGTTTGTGTTGCATTTCTTGCTGCTTCGGAACAGGAGAATAGAGCTGGGTATGTGTAGTTCATTGCTCTAGCTACAGTATATACAGTATACTATACATGTTCAGTACCCTCCTTGAAACTCAAAACGAACTTCTTTCTCTAGCTAAAGTTCTTCCGAATCGGCTTATCGGAAATTGAAAACATCGCATGCTAATAGTAAATGAAAATTATTGGGTAGTGAATGGGAATGTAGTTTAGTTCGAATTTGAACGTATGGGTTTTACTATTGTTTATCATTTTTAATTAATCAGAATTATTAGTGGGGGTTTAATTTAATAATTAATCAGAAGTGAGAATTCTAATGTTTTCACGTGTTTTTTCAGGTGTTTGCGGGCACTAGATGTGTTGGAGCATGAGTATTGTTATCTCAAAAACAAATTGCATGAACTGTTCCAAGTAATATACTACTATGCATTACGAGATATATAAAAAGTTTCATGATTTTTTATGGAGTTTGCTAAAATCTGTTTCTTTTATCATTTTTGTTTGACAGATAGAGCAGCAGAGAGTGATGGCTTCTGGTGTTAGATATCCCATGCATCACGGATGAGAAGATGATACAAGTTTTTTTTCTTCCAGATTTTTGTACTTTTAGTGTGTGTAGTTCTTGTTGCCGGTGATGGAGACAGTTTGAATGACAAATAAACTGTCATCTCCACTGGTGAATTTGCGTTTACTGATTTATATGATTATATTGGGTGGTCATAAATATATTTTGGTGTGTCTTTAGACTCTTTACTCGTTTATGATTTCAACATGATGAACAAAAGTCAGCGAAATCAGTGAAACAGGAATTTTGGTTTCGAAATCCAGTACTCGGATTGAACAAGCAAATGTATTCCCTTTCTGTAAAAGTGTGGATATCTAAATTGTATTGCCTTGAGAGTTGAGACATACATCTTCCCAGATGAACAAGCAAACTCCAAGGGACTAGAGCCTTGCTAGACAAATTAAAAAAACTAGAGAGCTGTTATCAACGTTAAATGTGAACCAACCATACAGGAGATGCCACTTTAATTACCTCACTAATTTTTGCCGCTTTGCGGGCGGCACCATCAACACCCAAGAAATGTAGTATAGATAAAATCACTGATATACCACTACTATGAAGAGTGTAAACAAGCAAAATGCATAGGCTTTCCTCAAAAAATCGATATCTAGTCTCAATTTTTAACAAAGAACTAAGCAAAGGAAAAGAACCAAGCAAAGAAAAGAAGATTTACTGCATCAAAGAAGTTTGGCAGCCAATCACTTAAGCATAGCAATGCTTGGACTAGTTCTGGATTTAGTGAAGCTCGTGTGTAGTTAGAACCCTTCCACCATCGCTGAACATGGACTGCGATGCTACACTGGTCAGGAACGACCTAACACATCCTTGCTATCTTTGATAGAATTGGGTACTTAAGCGGCACTTAGCTTCCACCAACTCAATATATCAAAATTGTATTCATCTTGGGGTGACAGGTTGGAAGAATTGGTTCTTCTAAGTATGTCTCTAACTCGATTTCGAACATCATATTCATCATTTTCCAACAAAAAAGTAGCATAATGGGTTGCTTAACTTACTTGTACTGGGCCTCTTACATCGAGAGACGAGTTGCTAAAGCAGGAGCTGAAGTGTTGTTTTGAGATTCATACGCCTTGAAAATTTTGGTCAAGTCATTACGAATTTCTCATACTCAAGCTACTTTTGCAAGTTCATTATCCCCAAAATTATCTTATATGTGAACCTTACCCATCTTGCCTTGTACCTTGGATCTAGAACCACTCCAATGCTCATAGTCAAATTACATTCACTCCAGTATGCATTAAACTTTTGTCTCATTTTCAACCCCATTGATCTGACATACTCAAAAATACTATCTTCCCAACTTTTGATGCTTTGGTTAATTTTATATACCCCATTATAATAAAGATTTGCAGTTGGATACTTAATCCCTGCAAACTCAGTTGAAATATCATTAAAAGCCTCCAAACAATTACAAATTTCTATTCCTTGTTCCCACTTCTCACTTGATGGCAGAATATTGAAGTCAGAATCTAAATCAGCAAGTCTTTCAAAACCTTCTCGCAGTTTAATTGCATTCTTAAGCATCATAAAAGTGGAGTTCCACCTTGTGTCCACATCTAAACTAACTTCTCGGACAATCTACATTGTGTCGGTCTTTGTTTCAAACTTCTCTTTCCTAGCTTGAGAAGCCTTTACATACTTAACACAATCTCTAATACCCTCTATAAACTCACTTTGCTACTTTCATGCCACACAACACAATCAAATGCAATATGTGGTTGCTACACCTCATGTGAAACAATTTCCCTTGAAGCAACAAACAATTCTTACCATCTAGCCACTTCATAAGATTTCTCATCATCACCCCATTAATTTGAGCATTATCGGAATGATCAAAGCAAAAATTTCCTATCAATGTTCCATTCTCTTGTGCAAGTTTTGATAAAATGCGAGAGAACATCTCTGTGTGCGAGGCGATGGCACTACAATGTAAGCTAAGGTTTTGGCAATCAAGTTCCACTCATCATCTATAAAATGGCATGTAACACAACAATAACCATCTTTAGTGTATTTGCTTGAGTCCACATATCGGTTGTGAGACTACATTTGGAAGTCAAATTCTCTAATTGTAATTGCAATTCATGTTTCATTTGACATAACACCTCAACACATCGACTTTACTTGTATTCCCATGGCATTCTCGACGCAGGGTTCAAAGATTTAACAAACTCTCTAAAATAGAAATGCTCAACCATGTTAAGTGGATAATCATGTTTAGCAATCATTTTAGCAAGGCAGTTCTAGTAACTATAGGATCATACTTGTAATTAAGTAATTTCACTTGGTTAGTACCTGCCTTTTTAATTGCGGTGGTAATCTTCATTTGTCTGGCTTGTTTCAGGCTTCTCGGGCGAGGTTTTTAGATGTTGAGCCAAGCGGGTAGTTCCTTGTTCACTACAAGCGGTACCAACTTATGACAATGATGACATTCACCATAAAGGACAGCCATTTCCTTACCGGGATTATCTTTATCGGGCTCTATAATGATTTTCCTTGTGAATTCATCCCATGAAGGTGACCTTGTTGTCTGCAATTTCTTCCTTAAAGCAATAACAAGTGGATGATTTTCATCTGTACATACACTAAAACCCCCGAGACTTTTACACATACTAATACCTTGAGCTAGCGTAGCTACCAGATTCCTAGGTTAGTTTTTCAACTGTTCACTAGCATGCCAAGCTAATTGGCTCAAAATCAAACCTGACTTTATTTCTAGCAACTTTTACTATTGCACTGTCTCACACTGGTGGCACCATTTTTATTATAGAAACCCCGAACCATTTTTGTTATAAGTTATTTTACTGTGTTATGCATTATTACAAAAAAAAAATTAAAAAAAAAGAAATGTATTATTCGAGGTACGGAACATCGTGGTTTTGCACTTTGAAAATGAACAATTGAAAACTAACCAATTGCATGTCCTAAATGTTGTGTTTTATATTCCAAAGTATTAACAATTTGAGTGAATTTTTTAATATTCCTACATTACATTTTTACTTTTTTTTTTTGATCGATCAAAAGAAATTATATTAAGAGGCACACAAGAAGTGCGCAAGCGAATACACCAAAACTAGGGGAAAACAACCCCAACCAAAACAAAAATTCGAGGAATATGCAAAAAGCAACAAAGGCCTCTAGACAAACCTTAGAAACCAAGCAACCAAATTACTTGCAAACTAAATCAAGAATGCAAGCTACATTTAAGTATGATTTTCATCAACCTCTTCCATGGTAAAACCCTTGTGATTTTTTGCCACACCACTAAACATTTCATTACGATTTTCCTTCGAAGAGGGAAAGCTTAGCCCCATTATAGAACCAAACTCCATGAGATTACCTGCTGAAATCTTACTAGGACTAGTATGGGAGTTCGAAGAGCATTTCTTTTTTCTGCGCACCCTAGTGTTGGCTCCTTGAACCGGCTCAGACACTGCTGGTTTGGTGATGCTAATGTCGGCGATTTTTGAAGCAACCTCCTGATCTTCTTCAATCCCTTGGGAACGGTTATATGTTTCGAATCCAGGGGGAATTGACGGATCCGAAGAAGAGGAATTTGCCCCTTCTTCCAATTGATCCAATCCATGAGACTCATGCAGTAGACTATGAGACTCTCTTGAATTCCATGAGAATCCGCCTCTTCTCCTTCACAATTTTGGTTTTTTAAAGCATCAACATGAAGCTGAATTCCATGGACAATCATCTCCATAAACTCTTCTTTAGAATCAGGAAAAGCCATTCCCGTAGCAGTAGGACTTAAAACTCCTTTTGCCATATCAAATAGAGTCCCAAATTTGTATTCCAAATATCTTTGAGCATTGCTTAATTTAACCGGATCACATTGTCTGCCCAAAAAACAAGAATCGGAAGGGGTTTCGACGCTCCTAACTGGTATGCTGGTTTTAAAACGACTGGTTGTAAACCTTCAGAACCCAACGAAGAACGCAGTGGAATAACCATCTCCTCCCTGCAACTTGAAATTGGGATTTCTCCTTCTTCTAAGATGGAATCACATATTGTACCTTGATTCGGCGGATTTATCATCTCTTCATAATTGATTGAGCTATATGAAGGGTTAGGCTGCTCAACATTCTCCCTGCAACTAGAAATTGAGATTTTCTCATCTTCTAAATTGGAATGAGTTCCCTTAATTAGCTCATGCTGAGTCGATATGTCGATATCTGGTTCCACATCATACCATCTTCCACCGATCCACTAGATATATTTCCCATGGGGTTTATAAGTTCACGATTCAGGGAGTTACTGGGTATTGAAGAAGCTGGGCTCTCTATTAACATGGGCTTTTTACACTTGTCAAAAGTGCCTTTAGGAAAGAATCCTGAATGAGTTTTCGAAGGACCAACCTTAACTGAAGTATTCATTGGTTTTGAACAACAGCAGCATAATTCAAATTTGAATTTAGTCCGTGAGATGGCTCTGACAAAGAATTATTGTCATGTGCGCCATTAAATAGAGGTTGTTGAGCCTTAAAGAGAGTGAACGTACTATCCAACGGCTCGATGACAGCTGGAAGTCCTTGTTTCAGTCTTGAGAAGCGCAAAGAGTCGTCTTCCATAGAACCGATATCCAGCCTTGAGGATTCAGGTTCAAAAACCAAGCTCCGATGAACTCCCGACGAGTGTTCCACCTGCTTTTCGGCCAAAGAGAGTCGAGCTGATGTCCATTCTTGCTTCCCTGCTAACCCAAGAGACCATTCTCCTGATGGAACTGGTCCCTTTACCTTGAGCCTTATCTCTGACATTACTTCCCCTGTTCTAGTCTCATGACTAATCGCTAAAAGCCCTCCGCAAGCTGCTCCAATAGTATTGAAAAGAGACAAATCCCAAGCATGTTGAGGAACACCAGCTATTACAATCCATGCATTAGACATTTTGTGAGTTGAGGAAGTAGACTTCTCCGAAGACCAAGAAAACAATTTGATTTCCACCTCCTCAACCAATAAAGAGCCAGTGGAAACAATTTTGTTTTTCTCCATTGAAGAAGAAGCAAAAATTAAGGCTTCATTAAAAGATAATGGCCAAATCTTAAATGAATCTTGTATTTTCAAGTGATGTTGTAACCATCCTCCTATCTCCGACCAATCCACATTTAATGCCCTGACCTCTACCTTTAAAGCCAAGTTCCAATCTCCCAAATAATTAATCAGTGGATCTCTCGAGGACGTTGTCATCAGAGGAGATTTCGTCCAGTAATTAATATGAGAAGGACCATTAATGGGAGAATGATTGTTTGTATGTATGACATTAAGAGCTTGAGGTTTATTGTCGCTGTAATTGCAACATCTCTCAAGTATTTTACAAAATTCTCTCCAGCCCTGTTTGTTCTTTCCCATCGGAAAATAACTACTCCCTCCGGCCCTATTATATAGGCGGAATATTGGATTTTCCTAGTCCCACTAGATAGGCGGAATTCTAATTCCAAGGTGCTTTTTGAC
Source organism: Papaver armeniacum (assembly GCA_023531295.1). Taxonomy (NCBI): domain Eukaryota; kingdom Viridiplantae; phylum Streptophyta; class Magnoliopsida; order Ranunculales; family Papaveraceae; genus Papaver; species Papaver armeniacum. The sequence continues at coordinate 15,149 of JAJJWW010016177.1, forward strand.
ATATATACCCTTATTTATGTTGTATGGGAAATTGTATTGAGAATAAGACAAGGGGTATAGACAAGAAAAAAACATGAAAATTTATGAAAACCATGCATTTTCTTATTCTAAGAGATTTCATCTTCTCCGCCTATATATTAGGGACGGAGGGAGTAGAATGCAAAAATCCCTTAGAATCAGGAATGGATAACTTCAAAAATTCCCCTCCTTTGTTTTTATCCCTGGATAAAATAAACCATTCAGTTTTACAAGAGTACGACCACTCTTGTTTGAGAAATTCTTGATGAAGAATCTCATGGAGTTTTACAATCAACCATAAACCCCCATTGACGGAGAAAGAATTAATCCATCTTTTCCCTTTACAAGTTTCCCTAATGGTAATTATCTTGCCGTTACCCCACATCTCAAAAGTTTTCGCCAGAATGTTGCATTTCAGAGATATGTCGTCATCCTGAAGAATGGATCCGCGACCTCCTCCCTTGGTAATCCGTTTGCGTTTTCCGGTGACGTAGGACCAGGGATCCTCTGGTATTTCATTCTCTCTTTCTTCCATAATACAAGTGATTACATTACATTTTTACTTTCACAAGCTTTAAAGATATGTTTTACCGACCTTATGATACAGAAATAGAAATTAGATGAAACACTCATTTTTGCCAATTTCTTTGGTTTCGATTTTTCCGACGGCGACGAATAAAATAGGACTGAAGGGAATCTATTCTACAGTATAACCTCGATGATAAATTATTAATATGTTATACACATGTTTATTGTAATGAACTTAGTGAATATTCATTTATATTTTTGTTTTATTAATTAACTAGGGCTTAACCCGTGCCGTAACGGCACGGGCATGATTTTTATTTAGTTACGCATTTTCCGACATATGAATATTAAATATAATATGTATTAATATCAAGTTTACCATTTCTATTATTGCAAAAGTAAAGGAAAGCCTGATAGATATTTTTATCCTTCACTTCAAAAATCCTTTCTAGCATTTTCCGCCTTGACATCCTCCCATACTATGCCTCTCCATTCTCGAGTTGTATCCTCAAGCCAACAATGAAATTATATCGAAATTAATTTTTACATATTTTGTCCCCCAAAAAAATATTATTTGATATGTTTTTTAGTTTACAAAGATATCTTATCGATCCTTTGAAATGGTATTACATTTCTGCATCTTCCTTATTTTAGTAAACGATGTTAGAATCTTCATGGACCATAGGAACCTATTATGGGCCTGACCACATAGCACCGATGATGTCCCTACTGGACCAACTTCGGATAAGAGGTGTGCGGTTTTAATATAAAAGGCCTAGGTTCTATGTAAGGAGATGCTCAAGCTTATTAAGCTCCACGTGTACTCCTCTTTCTTCCATGTGGGACTATCCCTAGCTATACTTATGTGGTTGATCGTGCCACATACTCCAACAATCTTCACCTTAGAGAGATTAAACCACTTCACCAGTCCAATTAGACTCCACCATATGATTACCATCTGTATATGCTACCCATCGATCATGATTATTGTCACTACTCCCCCTAGAATCCTACTCCACCGTGAGTTAATGAGAAGGCAAACACTAACTCCACCTTGAGCATTTCCTTGCCCACCTAGAACCCTGCTCCACTTGAGATTTAATGTGTGAGACACTAACTCCACCTCGAGCGCCAGTTCAACCTTGAGCATTGCCTTACCGATCAAGAACCCAGCTCCATATGAGTTAATGGGTAAGACACTAACTCCACCTTGAGCGCCAGTTCAACTTTGGGCCTTGCCTGCTCCACCTTGAGTCTGATTCCACTTGCGCCCTAAACCCGGTGACATCCACAACCACTTCTACGTTCGGATAATAGCCCCAACCATGGGCTCTGATACCAATTATTAGGATCTTCAAGGACCATCGGACACTACTCACCCGACCACATAACCCCAAACCCCACTTGACGCACCTAGGGATAGGAGGTGTGGGGTTTTTAACTTAAAGGCCTCGGTGCTATGTATGAAGATGCCCAAGCTTATTAAGTTCCACATGTATTCCTCTTTATTCCATGAGGGACTATCCCTAGCTATACATATGTGGTTTATCGCGCCACATACTCCAACAACCAAGCGGAACCAAAACATTAAACTATGTAAGCTATCGCAGAATTATAACACCTGAACTCATTTGTCTCAAGAATAATTGTGTACATATTAATAGTGTTCGGATCCTTGTTGCTTTTTTCCCCACTCAACAGTACATATTGTATTTTATGTTCTTACTATTTCAATGACATAATGAAAAGATAATTCATTCACTTAAGCTATTATACTTTAAAATGTTAAGTCATTCCCGATGGAAATCATTGTACTCACATACGATGTAGTTTTATTTTTTCAAAATTCCCATATATATTATGTACTTTATTCAATTCGACAGGAAGAGTTCATAGAATAGAATATAGGTAATGGTTTGTCCTTTCGTAACATTGTGGCCTTTTCAACATAGTTGGATCCAGAGTTAGTAAAAATCACTGAATTTACGCATTCTCGGGCGAGAGTAATCTAGGGATGGGCTACCTCCCAGAAAACTATTGATGGATGACCACATCAGTGTCAGTTGAATATCCCACATTGTCGGATAACCGCAATGACTAAGTGGGGACAGTATTGGCGGAGGATCGGGTCCTTACAAATGGTATTAGAGTCGACCACGGTTTACCTGTCGAGGGTGAAAGAGTATGCTTGACGGATTGTGTCGGGAAAGGGTCCCATGAGTGAGAAAAATGCTAGAGTCTAGGATTGAACATATTTCGGAGCCGATAAAGGCTCCAAATTAAGTTGGTGGAATTATAGTACTCCGATCCGGCATGTAGGATTTGTCAAATGGAATATAGGTAATAGTTTGTCCTTTCCTAACCCGAGATCTTTTCAACATAATTGGCTTCATAGTTGGCGAAAAATCTCTATACTTAAGCATGCTCGGTATTGAGTAATCCTGAGATGGGTGACCTCCTGAGAAGCTGTTGTTGGATGACCGCAACGGTGACCATTGAAAACCCAATACTGTTTGACGACCGTGGTGGCTAAGTGAGGACATTATCGGTAGATGGTCAGACCACTACGTTCTACGACATTACGCTTCCAAATAAGAGGTTATTCTTTGCATAAAAATAATAAAACCATGATTAGTTAGTAAGTCAAATCGTTAAGTACTTAACCTAATAACAATAAGCTCTACTAACAATTAATTATGTTATCCATCATCATTTATTAAAAATAATGTTAAACCATTTATCAAGAAATACGTGAGACGATGCGAAATTACTCACTGGGCACCAATACTTGCCAATGTCACTATGGTCCACTTATATAATTGTTAGCCAATCTAACTAAGTTTGGTACTACTGTTTTTCTTTTTAAAAAAAAAAAAGTACTTTGAAAACATGTTTATAGCAATATCTTTTTCATCTTAGTGTTTGCTAAAGATTTCATAAAGTGTTTTTTATGCAAAACACATCCAAAATCTATCAATTTTAAACCTGGCGAGATTGGGGTATACCCAAACTAATTGGGGTATACCCAATAAGACAAAATATGGTCATTTTGAAGTAAAACCAAGCCACCCCTTAACCTTGTATTTTCTAAATGGCAAAATTGCCCTCCTTAATTAACACTAAAATTTTGATTAGATTAATTAATTAAGTTTAAATTGATTGAATAGATTAAAACTTATGAATTTTAAGTTATGAAATTTTGTTTTTGATTGAACTTTTGTGGGATGATTTTTGATGATTTTTTTTTTTTTTTTTTTGAGAATATCTCTTGCAACGAAAATGAAGCACACAACCGAAATACTTCTAAAAAGGGGATTGCAAATCTGTTATATGAAATCATACTCAAAATCAAAGAATAAATCAACACTTTGAGTTCTGAAAGTATGAAAAGTCGGCAAGGTCGACTAATGAAGATCATGCCGGCCAAAAGTGGCCGGAAAGATCTTCATCGTCGACTTCGCCGGCAAAAGCAAGGTCTTCATCGTCGACCTCGCCCGGCCAAAAGTGGCGCAAGCATTATCTTCATCGTCGACATTGCCGACTTTTGTTTTTTGACATACGGGAGATGACATAAAAAAATTATTGGTGGCAAGGTATTCAAAAATACACTTCCTTTGTTTTTGGCCGGCAAGGTATTCAAAAAATACCCTCCTATTGTTTTTTTGTATTGAAAAATTTCAATTTGTTGAAAAATTTGATCGCCGCCATGGATGTTATGAAAAGTCGGCAAGATATGCATGTTACGACCTTGCCGACCAAAAACACCGAAATCATAATTTTCGATTTCTAACCAAATATAACAATCAAATCACACAAGACAATGATGGGTTTGAGTTTAAACATCATTTATAGTCTTCTTTTATTTGGTAGAGTCAACAATTTTTTTGGAAAATCAAAGTTGAAGATTTTTATATGGCTTTGGTTGATGGAAGATGAAGATGAAGATGAAGAAGAGAAGAAGATGAAATGAAGAGAATAAAAACGATTTAGGGTAATTAAGATTATTAATGGGTAAGGGTAGTTTTGTAACTTACCCATTAGGAATCCCCCTAAAACCCACAAAAAGTGTCCTTTTAAAATTGGGTATACCCCAATTAGTTTGAGTATACCCCAATCTCGCCAGGATTTTAAAAGTGGGGGAGAAGGAGCTTTTAAAAGCTTCAAATGCAAATACTATAGTTCACCCTAATTTCATATTTTATTTTCCAATTCTATCCCATCCTTTTTTATAACTGACAAAAACTATCCTTGAATCTATATATGATCACCAACTTTTATTCGCTGTATTTTATTCTTTAAAAGATACAAAACTATCCTAAGTATTATCTAATAAAAATATATTAATTATCATCAATAGTATGATAATTTATATATTATCATTTTTAATTTGACATTTAATAAAATATTATCATGGCAAATTAATAGGCTATTTATTATGAAGAATTATGGAACCTTAATGACATGATAAATTTTGTCGTTAGATGCATTTCTAATCCCAATCACAACCATCACTTATGACAAACGATTACATCCCTAAATTTATCTCTTGTGAGGACGAATCTGAACCACCACTTACACGGGCAAACAGGGGCGGATCTATCAAGCCTAAACAATAGGCTTAAGCCAGCCCAAGTCGAGCCAATTTGTTTTCAAGCCACCCCAACATTCAAATGGGGCGGTTCCGCCCATCAAAAGAATTTGAAAAGTTTAGTGGGCGGAGGTGGCAACCACAAAAAAAAAAAAAAAAAAAAAGCGCAAACTGTGCTTTATACTCTTGATGTATTGAGGAGGTTAAGAGTTTAGTCCCTTTACCCAAGTTCGGATCGGAACAAATTATTTTGTTGACGAAATTGATTTATCATATATTAAGTCATTGGGGTTAGACTGCAAAGTGAAGAAAATCAAATTGACAGATCGTCATCAATCATGTTATTGTAGAATTTTGGCTTACCAATTTATATGTAATTGATGAATCACACCCTCGTGCAATAGTTTTTTTTTTTTAGTATCTTAATAAATTTTATGCTTCAAAAAGTTAAAAAAAAAAAATACTTAGTAATAAAAATAACTGTCATCATACAGACCTAGTACTAAGGCCTAAATTGGAGAAATGCAGGACAAATGTTGGTCAAAGTTAATAAGATTTTGCACATAGTGATAGTTTCGACTCATGATTAATTGGCCATATTCACGTAGACATGGTTTCTGCGCATGATCGGCCGTATTAAGGACACACGACGGACTATAATACTAAGATTTTTTTATGATGAAGTATGTTTCATTTTGCCATTTATGCATGCACAAAAGCAGTAGATTTTTCTAAAATTGAAGATAATATTAATTAAGTGGTTTTAATTGATAAAAATGGAAAACCAACTTATCTGCCATTGATTTTCAACTCGAAAAAATCATATGCGGCTGCGGGCCTTGCATCCATAAAATGAAAATTGGAACCCTCGTTAGGGATTCTGAATTAACGCCTCTTGCTTCGAAAATGGAATAAAATATACTCCCAATGATATAGTTTTTACTCGGCCGGTTTTTATTAATTCTCTGAATATTTCTAATAAGAGAAATATAAATTATATACCATATATTATTAATGAAAAAATTCATTTACTCCACCATTCATGCATATGAATATCAATGTAATTTATATGCCATTATAAAGTATCTTTTGCTTTTATTGTTTTTGAACTTTGAAGGTAAAATTCATGCATCTTTTGAATATTCTCATAATTAATCTCCCAAAGAATCACATATATTTTTATATTTTCTTCCTTAAAATACACTAAAAATCCTAAATTATCACTCCATCATTCTACATATAAACTGTACGATACCTAACAACAGGATACCTAACAACAGAAACCGAAGTTTAGACTAGAAAAATACTGGTATTAGTTTTGGATCATATAACACGTTTATTTGAATCATATAACACGTTTATACTGTTATACAGTAATCTGCCATTCCAACAGATGGTGAGAAATGTTCTCATTTCTTTGCTCGTAAATTTATACTTTCTTTAGTTTTTAAGATTATTTTGTTTTCATATTTTTCTGGATGTCTTACGACTATGTGGTTGATGTTCAGGAACTTATTCGCATTATCTGGGTGATGTGTTTACTAAGCATAGCCCAAGGAAGGGAGATTGGTTTTAGTAGATTTGATTTCAAGAAACTATCTGCTACCGGTAATGTCAATCTCAATGTCATGAACTTTGGTGCTGTTGGAAATGGCATAGTTGATGACTCCAAAGTGAGTATATATATATATATATGTGTTCATATTATTGGCTTATCATATTTGTATTTTTTTTCCTTCTTTTTTGTGGTATATTTTGATGTTCTTATCTCCATTGTGCAGGCTTTTCTAAATGCATGGACACAAATGTGTAATGGTACTACGGGTCTCATGACAACCCTAATCGTACCACAGGGGAGAACGTTCTTATTGAGTCCTACAATATTCAACGGTCCTTGCAAAGTAAAATATCCTGTTGTGCAGGTAAAAAATCGTCAATGCAATTTTATATATTTATCATGTACGATAATGTTTCTTGGACTCTCATACCATTGCTTGCTATGTTTACTTCCAATTCCAGGTTGATGGGAAAATTATTGCACCAGTAAAGGGTGCTTGGAATGGTAAGCCAGATAGATGGATTTCATTCACAAATGTGTATCGTCTCACCATTAAGGGATCAGGTCAGATTGATGGTCAAGGTTCAACTTGGTGGGATCTACCTAATGAAATGAGACCAACGGTAACTGGATTCAATATGCCATGCGATCTTAATTATTTATGAAATATGTAAAATATATTGGTTGTGCTTAACAATGTTGTGCGATTTGATGTAGGCATTAGTATTGGCGAACTGTATGGGTTGTCTGTTGAGGGGATTAACACATCTGAACAGCCAAAGAAATCACATCAGCATATACGGTTGTCGTGAACTAGTCGTTTCTCATATAAACATAATTGCTCCTGAAAACAGCTATAATACCGATGGTATTGATATTAGTCATTCCAAAGGCATCCGCATCCAAGATTCGTTCATCGGAACCGGTAAATTTACTAGCATAATCTCTTTAAATGCTTTTAAATTTAGAAAATATTAACCAAAAATAATTCGTGCTATTGCAGGTGATGATTGTGTTGCTCTAGGTGATGGAAGCAAGTATATCAATATTACTAACGTGCATTGTGGTCCTGGACACGGCGTAAGGTTGGTGAACATTTTTTTTTTTCGATTTCTCATGGAATGCTGTGTTCATCAAGTATGAATTTGCACTCTCTTTTTTTTTCTCATAGTATTGGAAGCTTAGGAGCTAATGGGAGTGAGCAAAGAGTAGAACACGTGTATGTTCGAAATGTTCATTTTAACGGAACTATGAACGGAGCAAGGATCAAGACATGGGAAGTGAGTATGCACCATTATTGTGTTGCAGAGTTGGCCTGAGTACGGGCTATAAAACTAATTTGCACTCTTTTTTTTTTCTTCTCAGGGTGGCAAAGGATACGCAAAACGGATATCATTTGATGGGATTACCCTTGAAAATGTGTATAATCCGGTTATCATTGATCAACACTACTTCAATAAACGCAGCAGCCAAGTAAGATGTCCATTTATATGATTATGCTAGTATTAATATGAATCCAAAATGGTCTGTTCTGAATTTGATCTAAATTTTGAAATATTGATATTCGTTGCAGAGGTCTGCGGTTCAAATTAGCGATGTAGTGTTCAGAGGAATTCGTGGAACTTCGACAAATGCTGTAGTGATAAATCTAAATTGTAGTGAGGTTATTCCTTGCACGAACATTGTCTTGGATAACATTGGCATACGATCAGCAAGACAGGGAGCCAAGGCCTCTTCCTACTGTGCGCATGCTCATGGAGCAGTATCAAAGACATCTCCAAATGTTCCTTGTCTACTATAATAATTTGTTTTAAAATATTGCATTTGCAGGTATTAGAAAACATTATTAATCTTTTTTGTTGTTTGTTTTAGAGAATCTCACATGTATTTTATTTCACTGATCAAATAAAATGTACGTTGTTCTTTTGTTTCAAAATCTCATCCATCTATTGTCCACCTGCAAGAAAAATGAATGTCATGATTCCCCCTTTTTTTTTTTTTTTTTTCTAAGATGACTACTTTTCCTTCTTATGATGAGCATCGTATTGGCCGCACAATGTTGCTTTTTGATTCTACCTAGATCTTCTACCTTACATTTGCATCCTATGATGATGAGCATTCCAACCAATCAATAGCATGGTGAAGTACATAGCTCCAACAGCAAACACGAAATGGAAGAACCATATCCATATTGAACGCCATTTTTATCTTGTGTCTCATCCTTCCTGAAATGCAGAAATTTTTGTCATGTATTTGCAGTATATAGGAATTTCATTAGCTTACCATTATTATTATACTGAGTGAGGGACATATATACCTGAAATAATTGTAGGGAATCAATCCTTCTTTATAATGTCCTTAGAACCGTTGAAAGTACTGCAAATGATGAATGAAGCTTTCCCAAACACTATCCACGTAAACTAGCTAGCATGAACAAAGTTTTCTTATTAAATAATATGCGCTTAGCAATAGCTTTTGAAAAAGGCGTAAGCAGTAAACAGTGAGTGAAAGAACATATAAGATGCAGGAAGACATGGGAGGGGAAGACTAAGAAATTTTACCATTTGAATGTTTAGTTTTCCCCAACAACTCAATTTACTTTAGCTTCACAATTGTGTTTTAGAATCTGCTCAAGAATAAGACCCCTAAAAGAAGAGCCGTAAATAGTTTGAACTCAATGAAAAGGCAATTTATAAAAACCTGAACTCATGACAGATAGATCATGCATCTCTTGCGAAGAGCAACATCCCGTGATCCAACAATAACTAGATGAGGTAAACCAATTGGAACAGTAAAATGATGTGCAGTTGAGAGATTTGGAGCGCAACAATAGCCCATTTGGTGGTAGAGCTAAGACAGTGGACAAGACTATTTTGCTTGATAGTGTATTTGGAGCGCAACAATAGCCCATTTGGTGGTGGAGCAAAATAGTGTGCTTTGGTTTTTTGCAAGAGAGGAGGTCTTTCAAGGGATATATGCAAATCAAAATTCTAGGATTATACATATTTTTTTCCTTCTACTATAACCTTTTTTTTTTCAAAAAATAAATAAATGAAGAAAGGCGTAGATTACAAAACTGCAATGCAGTTAGCCTTGGTCACCAAGGTGGTTCAAAGAACAAATTCTTCCCATCAGTAACTACTTCATGGTTATTTAACCCAGACATGGCAGGAGTAGAAATTTCCCAGAGAAAAGCACTTACCATAGACGCTTCTTGCCATTAAACCTTCTACTGTTACTACTAAACATTCCAAAAAAATACTAGCTGGGATAATCATTTCTCCTTTACCATGAAGATTTCTAATTTTTCAGACAATATTTGAAATTCAAATGTATATATTGTAATTTGTACAGCCCAGTATAAATTGCCGAATAAATAAAATGATCAGCAATGTCCAGTTTAATACTCCGACAGTGTAATTTTACCTAAAACTGCCCACAGAATGAGTGGGTGATATATTGCAAATTTTACAAGCAACTACAGTGCAGCACAGTAAGGGTGGTGTGTTCCTGGATACAACATGGTCGTCTTTCTCTTAATAACGAAGGATTTATTTATCAATACTAGACCATCATCACAAGCAGCACTGCGGCACATGTAGTCACAACCATGGAGCACAGTCCTAACGAAGTCTGAACTCGCCCAACCTGTAACATGGTTGCACGGACAAAGGAATCAACAAATATTGAAGACCACAGAACAAAATTCAGGGTTTTAGTCCTCAAACTAACTCTGAAACAAAAATGCTCACAACCATCCCCCAAAACCAAAAGAGACAACATCAGTACTTTCTCCGTCCTTGTTCTTTTGAGTTGTGAAAGGAAATCGAAATTGGTACCTGTGGGTATGTTTCCAGTTATCCACCCTGCTAATGTAGTGATAGCATAGTTCAGATTTCACACTTATGTTCTTGGTCTAAGCAATCAAAGTTTGTACAATGTTTAAGAAGGCATTAACATATATACTCATATAAAGAAGATAACTCCAATACCCCTCCTACCCATTGACAAGCACTGTTGAACCCTTGGATCAGTACAAGTAACACCTATCATTACCATCACTATAACAGGAATCTACAACATTTACACCATATACACAAATAGAGGGTTACAGAGGAAAAAGTATCCACATAATGCCAACCAAGCAGTATTCTCTAAAACAGAAAACCAAGCAGTTTACCGTGCCTAAAATGATGTGAAAAAGGATAGGTTCCACATAAACCAACTATTTTGTGAAATTATAGGTTCTAACTAAAAGATCCTCGTTTCATGAATTACCTCTTTCAAGCAAATGACGTGTTGTATACGGTTCAAATATACTCTATATCACATTTCTCAAAGTAACAAATGCAATTCATAAAAAGTATTTCCTAATAAAATCAGTTAAGCACCTAGAAAGAGGACAGCCAGAAGGGGTATGAAAAAAAATTAATACGAAGGAAGAAGTTAGAACAGCATGAACCATACCTTCATAGATAACATAGATGAGGATGCAGAAGACAGACTGGGGAATCCGATATTATAGGAGATGCTACCATCAGGTTTGTACAGTCCAAAGTTCCTCTCTGAAGTTGGCCCAGGCTTTAAATTTTCATTGAATAATGCAAAAATATATGCCCTCGCTGGAATCTTTGGCCTGTATGGAGTACCTTTCCTTTTAGCAAGCCTTTTACGAAGATTGTAGTTATAAGTTCTTGCATTTTGGTGTGTGGCTACTGCTTCATTATCATCCCCATGAGAGGCCCAACCAGTCTCAGTAACAATAACTTCCATCTTACTAAATCCAGCATCATTTAAAGCAGCATAAGAAGCATCAACTTGAGCATCAAACATGTTATCGTAGTGGAGTTTCGTATAGTTATCATCAATACCATCATTTAACAGAAAAAGGGAATAGTTAAGATTAATATGTTCAGGATCGCTCATGTAGGCTAGAAACGGATAGACGTTGATGCAGAAAGGAGAACCAATTTGTGAAAAGAACTGCAAGAGTGGTTTCATGTATTGCACAATATCCGCTCGAAAAATACATGAAGATGGGGGATATGAATTAGAAAACACAGCCTGAGAATGTGCAGTTGTAATCTGAACAATATCAGCCAAATGAAGCTTGTTGATAGCATTATAGATGTTTTTGACTGCACCCACTAAAGCCTGCTCATTGTCGTGATTGTTACCTCCCAAAACCTCATTACCTACCGCAATCCCACGAATACGTGTCTCGGGCAAGAACTGCTGAACATTTGTTCTTACCCAACTCATGGCATTATTCGGATCAAAACTCATGTCTTTCAGGTATTCATTAGGAAGTCCTATTACTAGGTCGAGACCAGACCCTTTAAATGCCTTGAGGACACTATGATCAGCATCATAGATTCGAACATTTTTAATTTTTGCTGCTTTGAGAAGCTTTACAACCTTGTCAGGCGAAGGGATATTGTCAGCAATTCTCCCGTAGTTTATTCCATAGGTTCCAGTGAATCCTTTGACATCCCCATAGGCTGTAAAAGAACAAATCAACTACATTAGCAACAGTAAGTCCACAATCCCCGAAAAAAGAATGACTGTAAATTTTCTGTCTCCAAAATGAGAATCAAAGCTAATGGTTTTCAATCCACCATCATTGCTACCCAAGTAATGTTGGTTTTCTATGTTTCCTTTTGTTACTCTTACTTATTAGACAAAGGTGTGCAGCGTCCGTTAACAGAATATTGAAACTCAAAGATTTCACTGCAAATATGTGTTCTAGCGGCTAGCCTATTGGAAAGACGTCACTACACTTGAGAATTCATGAGACACCAAAATCTCGTTAACAAGCCGAAAGAATGAACAGTATATCGATCAACTGTTCTTACATTCTGAAGTTAAAAAGACGGGTACAGACAGTATCATGGAGAGCTTTTTCCCAGTTAAAAAGAGTATCAAGAAAATGCACTATACAACTTAAACTTCATTCTTACTAAATAGTACTAAGATTGAAGAAGGTTTGGTATGAAAAAACATCAACAACTTCACATAGAGAACCTTTAATGAAAGCCTAAATTAACAAGTGAACACCAAAAGAAAAAACAATTAATCTAAACCATCTGTAAATTTGATACTGCAATTTGTAAATTCAACAGAACCCATACAAATTATAATCTAAAACTACAAAAAAGAGATAAAATCTTTATGAACCCTGAAACCAAATAAAATTCACTTATTCAAGTTCAAATTCACCACCACCACAGCCCATCTAATCGATCTAACAGATACAATAAAAGGGAGTCTCTAAATCAATTTACTTAAGGCTAAATTAACATAAGAAAACTCAAACAATCAGAAATTAGAAAGAGTAAAGCAGAGAGGTCAGTACCCGAGTCAGTAAAAACGGCTGCAAATTGAAGAAAAAGAAACCACCCAAACAAACTAAATACCCCCATCGATCGACTCTGGGGGATCTTGAGTGTATTAATGAAAGACCCTTGAATTGAATATGAATTAAATAAATGATGATGTTGCTAATGCCGTGGACTAGATTCCTCCAGTGCTAAGTAAAGAGAGACTTGGAATTTTACTTTCTTTGTGACTCAGTCCTCAGTCACTACTAAAAGTTCCCAACTTTTTCTCTTTTGCAACATCAATTATTTCTTCTTCTTCTCTCTTTCTTTTAAGTATAAACCCAAATTACCCAATAATTCTGAAATGTTCTTGTTTTGTTTTTCTGGGTTATTTTTTGTTTCGGGTTCTTTCTTGAGGTATCCCACTGGTTTAGATTTTACTACTGCTCTCTCTCTCTCTTTTTTTTGACAAAGTCAGTGAAGTAGGAACCGTCTTTTGGTCCTACCTGAGTCTCTTCTTTTAGAATTTCATTTTTTTAATTTTTTTTTTTGTTATTTTCGGTCTAAAATTTGCTAATTTTGCCTACAAAGCGCGTGACTGACTGATGGTTTTATCTTCTTTTCTCTTTAATAATATTCAGAAAACAATTTTTAATAAATATAAACAAAATATTTGAGGTAAAAAAAATATATAACCAGCTACACCTTAAATTAATTAATTATTATGTCGTTCAAAATTCAACCCGGCTGCGAGCATGTGAATTTTCTTTTTTTGAAATTTTAGTTTACCTATAATTAATTGCTTAAAAAAACAGAAAATGGGTTATTTGACCAAATATTTTTAAAACATGGTTTTAATGGACGAATAAAAATTAGTATGGGTGAAATGGACACCAAATGAAACTGGATTTATCCTAGCTTAAACTTAAAAAATAACGAGGATGAAACTGGATGCATCCTAATGTGAATTAAAAATAAGAAAAAATATTTGAAAATGGGTAGGATGAAAATGTTTACATCCTGACAATTTTTACATTCTCGTTCATTTAAACAGTATCAAATTTTACATATCTTTTCACCCAGGAATTATCGTTATTGGGTTAATTGACCAATTTTGTGTAAAAAAAAAGCTACATTCTCTATTATAATTTTATGAAAAAAATATTATTATTAATATTTATTTTTTGTCAATCAACAATTTCGATTTTATTCATATCAAAATCGTGATTACATGATTGCTTACAAGAATAACAAAAACATCAAAATACAAGATAATCAAAACCCTATTACAAATATAGATATCAATTACAAGTAAATCGCGAAGAAAAAAAGCCATAAACCGCGACGATATCCAATTTCTGTAAATGTAGCAGGGAAGAATGATGGTATTATCCGGAATCGATTCCGACCATTTAATATGATTTTCTTCTTCTTCTTCAATAAGAGATGCTCCTAACAAAAAGGAGTAATTTCCCCATAATCTTGTAGATCCAAACGTATCTGGATGCCCTAAATCCCTTTGATTAAATATGGACCCAAAGCAATACCGTGTTGAATCAACGATGTTCTTGAATCGAGAATAGCAAGCCACGAACCAGGGATCAAGGTTTGAATAAATCTCTCTCAAAGCGAAGAGAAAATCGTCCCAAATGGCGAAGAAAATTTGCTCCAAATAGAGAAGAAATATGTCGAATGACATAAAAAATGGAAAGAAAAATAAGTTTTATTCAAAATCTACCTACTAAAAAAAAAAAAAAAAAAAAAAAAAAAATCTTAAAATTCTTGCTCGGATCTGGTCCAAAAAGGACCAAATCTGAGCAAGATGGTAATGGAGGCTAGAGTTTTCCTTTTTCCTAGAGAGAAGAATAAAGAAAATGAGAGAGAGATTGAGACAGTATTCAATTTTATGAAAAAATATTAGGAGATATGATTGTTGTTTCGTGACTTAGGAGGATATAGTTCGTTTTTAAAATATTGAGATCATCTGGTTTATTTATGAAATAAAATATAAAAAAAATGAAATGCACGGGATTAGACCAAATTTAAAGAGTGAACTAAGTTTTGGATGTACGAGAAAAGTATAAAATAGATATATCCGTATGATATGGTTATTCGTGTATTGTGCCCGTATGTCATGTTGTGCTTAGGTTTTGACTAAAAAGTACAACACCACATACCACGCTTTAATTCCTGACGCACCCCAACACAACATGCATCACACAAGGCATGTTTCTTTGCGTAGTCCGCACAACACCACACAGTTTACATCTTTACGAAGATGTGTGATTCCCTCTTAACTTCTCTGGTGGGTGAAGGATAATATACAAATTTCCAATGAAGACCCAAGGGCGATTGGAGATGATGA
The DNA here is from genome assembly GCA_023531295.1 of Papaver armeniacum. Lineage (NCBI taxonomy): Eukaryota > Viridiplantae > Streptophyta > Magnoliopsida > Ranunculales > Papaveraceae > Papaver > Papaver armeniacum. The sequence goes on from JAJJWW010016177.1 coordinate 30,526, forward strand.
TGACCTGAGTTTTTAGGGTAATGATGTTCATATGATTGAACATTTCATGATGGAAATGATGATGAAGTATGAAATGAGTGACATGGAATTACTCCATTACTTCCTTGGAATTGTGGTACTTAATAAAGTCAAAATGGAGTATTCATTTCTCAATGAAAGTACTTTGAAAAAGTATTGAAGAGGTTTTGTATTTTTGGTTGTAATCTAATATCAACACCACCCATAGTGGAAGAGAAACTCAAGAAAGATGATGGAAGAAGAAGGGTTGATGAAACCTATTACAGAGGTTTAACTGGAAACTTACTGTATCTTACACATGAAAGACCCAATATCATGTTTTCTTCAAGTATGCTTTCAAGATTCATGAGTGCACCTAATCATTTTTATCTTGGGCAACAAAGATGTTGTTAAGGTATATACAAGAAACAATGATTTTGGAATCAAGTGTTCTAGAAATTTGAATGTTAAATTGATTGGCTATTATATGATAGCGACTTGGACATTATATTGATGTGTCAGGACCCAAGCTCATCATGGTTGCTAGAATTAGTCTTGTTAAGGGTTGTCCCCTCTTATTAGGGCACCCAGTAGCTATTAGTTTTAATTCATTTTAATTAGGTGTTAATTAGAAGATATCGTGCAAGTCGCACGAGTTGTATTTTGTGTTATCCTTTTATTCTCTTTTTGTGGTTGCGAGGAGGACATGAAAAATATTAATCAAAAATTGATTTTCTCTCTAAAACCTTCTTTTCTCCCAACCCATCCATATCCTTAGAGATCTTGAGTAGCTTCTGTGCTAATTTGTAAGGTATATCCTTACAATTGGTATCAAGAGCACTTGATCTGAGTGATCTGTTAACTATGGTTAATCAGAAAGATTTCGATGATTTTAACAAGAAGTTTAACACTCTAAGGAATAATCGTGAAGAAATCGTTAAGAAGTTTAACGAGGCCCAAGGTACAATTTCAAATTCGTTAAACGTTCAGATGCAGCTAATGGAGGATAGAATCATTAACAAACTTAAAAGTTGTGGTGGCTTACTACAGACACCTACTGAATCTCATCGCAAAACAAGTCAGGAGAGGGTATTAATTGAGGAGGTAATTGTCAAATCTTAAATCAAATTACTAACCCTCATAAGCCTAAAGTCGAATTTCCTATGTTTGATGCTAATAACCCTATATCTTGGATTCGAAAATATATAAAAAAAAATAAATCAATTACATGTTATGCTAGATCTTGGATTCGAAAATATATATAAAAAAAAAAAATCAATTACATGTTATGCTAGTTTCTCGATCGTTCCCTTAATTTGTTCGAATTTGAGGTGAATTTTTAATATATTTTTGTTTTTGATTATGATTATGATTATGAGTGATTTCAAATTTTCAATTCCCCTTTAGATTTGGATTTGATTATCCAGTTCCATGGCTATCCTGATTCAGAGAAACCCCAGCCCCTCGACTATTCCCTAACTCTTTCTAATTTGAAGTAAGGTTTTAGTGTAATTTTCTTCTTGATTTTGACTATGATGTGATTAATTATTCGTTTCTGATTTTTTACTTAGGTTTAATTAGGGATAATTTTACGATTGTGATTGATTTTTCTATTTTTGTTGGATTTCTACGAACGTGTGTATATATATCTTTTTATTGCATGGCTATGATTCATTTGTTTATTTTAAAGACAAGAAACATATCTATAATGATGATAAAACGTCGTTCCACGATGAAATAGTAATCACATTTCTTACATCTGTGCGTTTTGATTACATACTTTACATGTGCTTATGTCAATCATTTTTCTTTTTTCTTTTTCAACATGTTGATACTCGATTCATTGATCCTATCTTACCGGTTATATATAAGACACCCTAGCGTTCCTGAGGTAGTCAAGATGGAGACTTCAACTAACAAAAGGTACTGGTAGGTCTGTAACAGTGATTTCCTACGTCTTAAACTGCAAGTGCACGGTGCCTTTGGAGGCAGTGGCAAGCACAGGACGAACCACAGAGAACTAGAGTGTGCAAGGGTTGATCTTAAGCTTTCTTTTACTGATTTCTAGTTGAGTGACACAAAATGGGAGATGATTTTTTGGTGTCGATACGACTGAGTTGAAGATTACATGCTAAAGGCAAGATAAAATACAAATATTGAGGTTGCAAGTACTAGGATTATCAAATCCACCACTAGTTCGAGTTATGTGATTCAACTAATTTGAATGTTCTTGTTCCTATGACAGATAAGGATAAAGTGTCAAGTTTGTCACTTATCTAAGGAGTTTCACCAAGTGAGGTGTCAATTATCGCCTAAGAATACTACTCGAGCATTAGATGTCTAGTTAAGCACAACTAATCAAAGAATTAGCAATAATAATTAAAGCATGAGCTGAAACACACTCAACACAATGTTATCCTAACTACAATGGATGCATGACATTCATTGTGAGAGCAGTGGCATTGAGGTGTTAGAATTGAACTTCTCTTATACATTAAGCATGCAAAAACAATTCAAATAGAGTTGAACAACGAACACAAAACTAGGGTTTTATTTTAATCCTAGCTAAGTAATTTAGAACATCATAAACATGGTAACAGACTTAAAATTGAAATTGTAAACTAAACTATGAACCCTAAAAATTGGTGACTTCTCTTTCCTCAAGAACCTCATTTATATATCACAAAACATTTCAAAAATACAATTGTACACTGACCCAAACCTCTATCTTATATTTGAATCCACCATGCCTCGGTTGTTGGTGAAACCCTAGCTTCAATCATCTCAACCCTAGCTTCTAGGTTATGGTAGAAGCTATGGATGGAGAAGGGTGAAGCGAGGGTGGCGGGAGCAGTGCTTGATGGAGTTGTTGGTGATGATAGGAGATGGATTGGTGGTGGTGATGATCTGCGGGTATGGGAGGAGAAGAAGAAGTATGGTTTTTCTCTCGATTTAGGTATGGGGAAGAAGAAAGAGAAATGGAGAAGAGAAATGGTTAGGTCGATGGGGGTATAGGTATAGGGCGTTTTCTTTGTGGAGCGGGTACAACGAGAGATGATGTGAAGGGTGCAATGAGCGTCGGATGCGGCGCGGGCGAGATACGAACGGCTCGGGAGAATCAGGCTTGTTTTG
>JAJJWW010016179.1:0-13850 GCA_023531295.1 Papaver armeniacum
TGATAGGTGTAGAATACACCGTATTTAATATCTAGTATTTATGCTTTCTTTGCAGTTTTCTTGTAAATTATGTATCTTATGTGTGCTTTTGAGTTTATTAGGTGCAATGGAGTCATTTGGAGCAAAAAGACCAATTGGAACTCGTTCAAATACAAGATTTCTACTTTTCATTGTGTAGAGGACGAGAAGATGAAGACAATGGCGAAAGAACGGAGTCATTCTGAGTTCGTATGAAGAAGTTATGAGCAAAACAAGAACTCATAAGCAAAGGGCAAAATGGTCATTTTATCGAAAGTACTATTGGTAACCCCACCGTACGTTAAGGGGTAGCCATTGTGTTAAGGGGTGAACTGTTCCAAAGGGGTGCTAAAGGAGTCCGGTCCTTTACTTGGGGAAGCCAGAATTCAAATAGTGTTAAGTGCAGCCGACCTATTTACTTAGGGCACCCGTGTCTTCTTCTTAAGTTTCAATGAGTCTTCCTGCTCAAACCGAGAACCATGGTTTTCGTTTATACAAAGCGAGATGAAGATGGGTTGATCGGTGTTCGATGGTCAATAGAAGCTAGTGATGTGATCATTAGTTGTTGCAGTGATCGGTGATGGTTAGCGATGGATAAAGAAGCTCGAGCAGGTTCAGAGTGCTGCCAATGAATACATTAAGCAGACTTAGCCATGACACGGACTCAGAAGTAGCAATGGCAGCGACTATATCTTTGGGGTTGATAGGTGCTGGTACCAATAATGCTCGAATAGCTAGCATGCTTCGCAATCTTTCAAGTTATTATTACAAAGAAGCCACCTCTTGTTTTTGTGTTCGGATTGCTCAAGGTCTCGTGTATATGGGAAAGGGTTTACTTACTCTTGCTCCTCACCATTCTCGAGCTGTTTCTTCTCTCCCGACGGCACTTGCCGGATTAATCGCTCGAATAGCTATGGTAGCAATGGCTCAAGAACTTGGCCTTGATATGACAATTCGATCATTAGAGCACATGTTACAATATGGAGAGTGAGAATATTCACGAAAGATTCCATTGGCTCTTGACTCCTCTCGCATCTCAAACCCAAAGGTAAATATGGTGATGGAAGAACGGATGTGTGGACATGTAGATGGAAAGTGAACTCGAGTTTTGAGCGCTGAGAAGAACTTGAGCTTTATTGTCATTGATGATGGAGTTAGGCACTCGCTAAGTCAAGAACGGGAGGAAGCTCGAGAGGAGTATGGTGTGCTCGAGTAATACATGGAGCTTAAGACAGAGAACGTTGGCGATGATGACGGTGATCGCACGGCCGGATGATGATCATGATGGCGGTGGTAGTTGTTGTTGCCGTAATGATGATCGTTGAACGAATGGGTGCTTGAGGTCGAGTTCCGTGATTCAGATAAGAAGAAAACAGCTTGCCGCTATCGATGATTAAAACCGATTTCCATAAATCGGTGTGGTACTCGAGTATGGGGAGAAATGAGTCGAGATAAAGATGATGAGCCGCTTCGATGTTCTCGGGTGACTCATGTTGCTGCCAACAGAGTAAAGAAGAACATAAACACGGAGAAGCTCGTAATGGTAGATGGTGATAATGAGAAAGAGTGAAGAAATAAAATGGAGTCGTGATACTTGGTGGTTAATTGCGCAGAGAACGATGCGGGGCAGACGAGAATGATTGAGTCCGAGTGAGAGAAGAAACGAGACTATCTCGTTTAGGAAGGTTATCGTGAGATGAGGTTGTGTAAGGAGATATACAGAAGAACAAGTTGAGCATGCATTGAATAGAGAAGGAAGGGTCCCGCCGCTATTACGGTAATGATGGAGGACGCCGTGGTGTAACTAGATGAGGAAGAGTTTCGAGATGGAGATCGTGATCGATCGGGAGGTTGGATGCCGCCATTGAACTTGGAAGTCAGAATCGAGTTGTTTTACTGGGACTTGAACGTGATGGCAATGGAGATGGAAACTGTGTCGTTTGTTGCCAAAACAGAGAGACGAAGATGGGTTACGAACTGAGAAGTTTGCATGTATAGTCTTAGCTCGAGTTTAATAGCGAAGCTGTGATGGATGGCTTAGAGAGATGGCAGTTAGGATTTCTCGAGCACTGCCAGCGTTAGAACAAGATGGAAGTGATGCTCGAGTTTCCTGGGACGATTGCGGCTTATCGGAGGATGGTCATGGGTTTGCTGAGAAAAGATGTTACACTATCGGTTCCAAGTAACTACTATCTAGAAAGCGGGCTGAACTTAACAGTTTGCGAAAGCCCATTAGCTTGGGATGAAATTCTTTACACAACCAGACTTTGGACGTGGATATTGGTGTTTAGGCTAGTTTGGCAACCTACTTTGCACGGGCTCGATGCACTGGACACAATTCTTAAGGAGGTGCAATTTCCTATTTTTACTAGGTTTCCTAATTTCTTCAAGGAGAGATTACAAAACTCTATATATAGAGAAGCCTAGGCACAATTTGGGGATCATCTTATATCATATCATATATCTTTTATCTTATATCTTTTTCTATCTTTTTGCCTCTACTTTATTCTAGGGTTTAGAACCATGAAGTCTTTTCTCTTTCTTCTTGTTATGAACTCCATGAATATGAGTACCTAAGTTTTTATTATTGGTTATGGAATAGTTGGATTTCACAAAGCATGATTTTTGATTCAATATATTAGTTTTGTCTCATATTTATCGTTTGCAATTCTCCAAAATATTGTTTTATGATTGATTGATTGTTTTGTCAAGTTGCAAATTGGTAGAAGTTTCTAATCACATCTATTGCTAGTTTAGGTTTATTATACAAAAGTGATATTCCTTGGATACAAGTAGCATAATATGATTATAGTTTGTAGTGATATATTCTTATGATCATATGTGAATCATAACCTTTGTTAAATCGGATTAGTGCGCTTTCCACGCTCGATTGCTTTGATTGGCCCGATTTCATAGAACTTAACGCATCTAGGGAATTAAACTTGATTAGTGCTTTTACACGTTAGGTTGTTCCTTTAGGTAGAATTCATATTCGCATCTTTTAATGTGTTTGTTGATGACATGAGGAGATTTTATGGATATTCTTGCGATCAAGGTATTCTAGGTCTTTGATAAAAGTTGAGATTAAAATATCAATTCTAAATATTTGTGAAAAGCATGTTTGTGATTGAAGACGAAATCCATGACCAATATCTTCTCATCCGTGATTTGATTTGTTTGTTTATTTCTTTATTTGTTTTATTTAGTTTATTATAATCACAAAACTACCGGTGTTATTTATAGGGAACCGAAACAATTTGACAACCTAGACCTCTCTCAGGATCGATCCTTTCTTGCCCTTGCTATATTTATATTTTGAGTAGTAAGAAAGTGTAATTATATTTGTGTCGCCGACAACCGATCAAATTTTAGCACAATTCTTGGGAGGCAGCTATTGTTAATTGTTTTTGGTTTCTTATTTTTGTATTTAGTTTTTGTTTTATTTTTCATATTTTCGGGTTTTAACCTAGGTTTGAGAATCTTATTTCAGTGTGCTTATTTCTATGGAAGGAGCATATTGGAACAATGGATACGGTTTTCAACAACCTCAACAATACGAAACTACCAATTCCATGGGTATAATCAAAACCAATTTATTGGTTATGACCAATATTCCATGGAACCTTGTGGTTTTCCTCAACAACCTTATGGCGTGGGAACAACAACAAGGATGGGAGGATTCTTATGTTTGTGAACAAAAGTCTCTAATTTTATAGATAAAGTTTCCACCTTTTACAAGAGGAATTTCAAAAGCAAAAGAGACTACAAACGAGCAACTCCAAGAACTTCGTGAAGGTATGACTATTTTTGCTAAGAGGCATTGATCAATATAAGGAAGATATGGATAATTCTAATGTGCATATGGTTTGTGATGAATATTTGATTGATGCTAATGTTGAAAAGGGCAATCCTTGGGCATTTTATTGATAATTGTGTAGTTAACTCAACTCTTGATCGTAATAATGATCATTAACCTATTCAAAAGGATGAGTTTGAGATTAGCAACACTAAATTCAGCGAGGAACAATCTTATGTTGACTATGATAGTGACGGTGATTATGATACATTGCTTGAAACAACTCATGGTGACATCTCCGAGGAGTCTTTGGGATCAAGATGAAGACGAAGAGGAATATGTCGACACTTGTGTAGATTACTCAAGCATTGATCTTAATAATGATCAAGAGCCTATTCAAAGGGTGGAGCTTGAGGATGATGCATTTTCGAGTGTTCTAAAAAGGTTTCTTATGATAAAATTTGGATCCGCAAAAGAGTATGTGCCTTACAACAAAAAGGAGGAATATGTTGAGAATGAGACCGTTATGACCAATATTGTGGAAGACCCAATTGAGCTTGCAAAGGATTGTAATGATGATGTTTATGTCGAGACTTTGGTTAAGGTAAACGGATGAAGAATGGTTGCAAGGTTTGATAGAGGACCATGATATACAAGAGGTGAATAATTCACTTGAGTTTTTCAAGGATGAAGAGGATTCCGTAATACAAGAGATTGTGCAAGGTTTATCTAACCCTTTGCCTATTATTTCTTCTCCTTTACCTCTTATTGGTTTTGATACTTTGATTCTCATTCTATTTTGCGGGTTATGGAACAAGAAACTATGCATGGAAGTTATGGAACAAGAAACTGTGGAAGTGCCCGACTCCTATATTCTTTATACACTTCCAAGTGTGGACAAGAATAAGTGTGGGGGAAGCTTTTATTGGTTCATAGCTTCACTTTTGCTTTATATTACTAATATTTGTGTGAAGCTAGTGTTTTCAAAACAGTTTCTATGGACGGATCCCCAACTTTTCAGATTGTTGGTGTATGGGGAATGAATCTTGCAAGGATATAGTCGGGCTGACGACTATAAAACAAGCGCTTAGTGGGAGGCAACCCACCGGTTTTGTATCTCTTATCCCTTTGCATTTTATTTTTGTTTCGTTTATTTATTCTTTACTGTTTTCATATCATATTTGCATCCCTATGTTTAATTTCATTGAGTCCGTAATCTATCTTAGAAGAGAATTATGACGAATACCTTTTCGTCAGAAAATTTCAGACTGCGCGTAGTTCAGTCCAGAGACCATAACTGTCAGACCGTTTATCAAAACACTGTGAAATTTTGACACTGTGTAGAAAACACGTAGGTGAACAACTTTGTGAAATGGAGTTTTTCCAAATTCCTTACCAATTTGCACAGTTTTTGCGTTTTATCTGCTGTTACGTCAGTAATTCAGAACTTTCGGTTTTACACATTGAGGACAATGTGAAGTTTAAGTGTGGGGGAGCATTTATATGTTTGTATAATTTGTTTTAGTTTGCTTTTTCAGGAAAATAGAAAAATCATAAAAAGCTTTTTTCCGAAATCTGTGCCTTTGGGATGACACCATTAGTGGATGGAACCATTTTGAATGCAGGAGTTGAGGAACCAATTAACTAAAAGGGAAGAATATAGCTCGGGAAATCACAAATAACATGATAGTTGTTACCATATCTGGAATATCACCATATCACATTCTATTTTTATTTTTCCATATTTATCTATTGTTCTCTAAGTGCTTTGGTGGGTCACTAAAAATCAACGTGTTATTATGCTAGGATGAAATAGAGTGGTTGAGTTACTATAGGAAAAGAAAAAAAAAAAAAAAAAAAAAAAAAAAATATATGAAAAAAAAAAAAAAGAGACCGACCAATTAGACCAAAACGGAATAAAAAGACACTTGGGAATAAGCAGTATGTGTGAAACGTAGTCCCTGTCTCCGTCGCTAAACAAGCGTGGAATGCAGGATCCAAGGCAACTATCATGTACTTAGCGACAAGAAGCATGCGCTTGGATCCAAAAGATCTAATCATGTCGTCAAAAAAAAAAGAGAAATTGGATCCAGATTTGATCCAATCTATAAATATAAAAAAAAAGAGAAGAAATTATTATTGTGTTCAATAAAGTCACTCTTGGTTCCCTTGTATATGCCAATTGATTTGATGTAGCATTCAAGACCAAGTAGCTCAATCCAATAGGATTAGGTTCATCTTAGTGCTGACCTTGAGACAGATATGGGAAACATCGAACACTTGTGAATATTCGCCAACATCTACATCTATATCCATCTTCTTAATCTTTTCATTGTGATTGTGGTTTGTTAGTTTCCGAGTATTGTGGCTTGTTCGACTATCTAATTAGAGTTTATTTACTAATATATGAATTGAATTTGCAAGGTACCTCCTCCCGTAGTCATTTTGGATTCATTCATTGATTTGTCACAAATAGACGGAGTTTGAAATATAGGTTTTGTAGGTATATCTCTAGTAAACCTTCACGAGACTATAACTCGTCCACTAGGACACCTAGGGTTTAAAGGCTTGTTATTTATGCTAAAAGTAACCGTAGCCTCACGTCACGGAGTTGTATGTATTCTTTAGAATAAGTTTTGTTTGATTTGCTCGAGGACTAGCAAAGTCTAAGTGTGGGGAATCTGATAGGTGTAGAATACACCGTATTTAATATCTAGTATTTATGCTTTCTTTGCGAGTTTTCTTGTAAATTATGTATCTTATGTGTGCTTTTGAGTTTATTAGGTGCAATGGAGTCATTTGAAGCAAAAAGACCAATTGGAACTCGTTCAAATACAAGATTTCTACTTTTCATTGTGTAGAGGACGAGAAGATGAAGACAATGGCGAAAGAACGAAGTCATTCTGAGTTCGTATGAAGAAGTTATGAGCAAAACAAGAACTCATAAGCAAAAGGGCAAATGGTCATTTTATCGGAAAGTACTATTGGTAACCCCACCTAACGTTAAGGGGTAGCCATTGTGTTAAGGGGTGAACTGTTCCAAAGGGGTGCTAAAGGAGTCCGGTCCTTTACTTGGGGGAAGCTTAATTCAAATAGTGTTAAGTGCAGATGGGTTGATTTATTTACTTAGGCACCCGTGTCTTCTTCTTAAGTTTCAATGAAGCTTTTCCTGCTCAAACCGAGAACCATGGTTTTCGTTTTATACAAAGTAGATGAAGATGGGTTGATCGGTGTTCGATGGTCAATAAGCGAAAGATATGATGTGATCATTAGTTATTTGCAGTGATCAGAAATAAAAGGTGATGGTTAGCGATGGATAAAGAAGCTCGAGCAGGTTCGAAAGTGCTGCCAATGAATACATTAAATAAACACTTAGCCATGACACGGACTCGTGGAAGAAAACTTCCTTTCTCTGTAGCAATGGCGGGGACTATATCTTTGGGGTTGATAGGTGCGGTACCAATAATGCTCGAATAGCTAGCATGCTTCGAATAAATCTTTCAAGTTATTATTACAAAGAAGCCAGCCTCTTGTTTTGTGTTTGATTGCTCAAGGTCTCGTTGGCATATGGGAAAGGGTTTACTTACTCTTTGCTCCTCACCATTCTCGAGCGGTTTCTTCTCTCCCGACGGCACTTGCCGGATTAATCGCTTCTAATAGCTATGGGTAGAATGGCTGAAGAACTTGGCCTTGATATGACAATTCGATCATTAGAGCACATGTTACAATATGGAGAGCAGAATGGTTCGCCTATGAGCAGCTCCATTGGCTCTTGGACTCCTCTCGCATCTCAAACCCAAAGGTAAATATGGTGATGGAAGAACGGACAGTGTGGACATGTAGATGGAAAGTGAACTCGAGTTTTGAGCGCCGAGAAGAACTTGAGCTTTGTCATTGATGATGGAGTTAGGCAATCGCTAAGTCAAGAACGGGAGGAAGCTCGAGAGGAGTATGGTGTGAAGTAATACATGGAGCTTAAGGAGAACAAGCATGGCGATGATGGTGATCGCAAGGGATGATGATGATGATGGCGGGGCGGTAGTTGTTGTTGCAGAGAATGGTGCCGCGGAACAGGGAATGGGTGCTTGAGGTCGAGTTCCAGAGCCGATAAGAAGAAAACATTTTTGCGCTATCGATGATTAAAACGATTTCCATAAATCGGTGGTACTCGAGTATGGGGAGAAATGAGTCGAGATAAAGATTGTTGATGTTCTCGGTGACTCATGCCGCCGCCAACAGAGAAAGAAGAACATAAACACAGAAGCTCGCAATGGTGACGATGGTGATAATGAGAAAGAGTTGAAGAAATAAAATGGAGTCGTGATACTTGGTGGTTAATTGGCAGAGAACGATGCCTGCAGAACAGAATGATTGAGTCCGAGTGAGAGAAGAAACGAGACTATCTCGTTTAGGAAGGTTATCGGGAGATGAGGTTGTGTAAGGAGATATACAGAAGAACAAGTTGAGCATGCATTGAATAGAGAAGGAAGGGTCCCCGCCGCTATTACCGGTAATGATGGAGGACGCGTGGTGTAACTAGACAGTGGAAGAGCTCGAGATGGAGATCGTGATCGATCGGGTGGAGGTTGGATGCCGCCATTGAACTTGGAAGTCGGAATTAGTTGTTTTACCGGGACTTGAACGTGATGGCAATGGAGATGGAAATCGTGTCGTTTGTTGCCAAAACAGAGACGAAGATGGGTTACGAATCGAGAAGTTTGCATGTATAGTCTTAGCTCGAGTTTAATCGAAGTTTATGATGGATGGCTTAGAGAGATGGCGATGGATTGAGATCATGGCGAGTTAGGATTTCTCGAGCACCGCCAGCTGCTAGAACAAGATGGAAGTGATGCTCGAGTTTCCCGGGACGATTGCGGCTTATCTGAGGATGGTCATGGGTTTGTCGAGAAAAGATGTTACACTATCGGTTCCAAGTAACTACTATCTAGAAAGGCCGAACTTAACAACATGTAAAGCCCATTAGCTTGGGATGAAATTCTTTACACAACCAGACTTTGGACGTGAATGATATTGGTGTTTAGGCGAGTTTGGCAACCTACTTTGCACGGGGCTCGATGCACGGGACACAATTCTTAAGGAGGTGCAATTTCCTATTTTTACTAGGTTTCCTAATTTCTTCAAGGAGAGATTACAAAACTCTATATATAGAGAAGCCTAGGCACAATTTGGGGAATTATCTTATATCATATCTTATATCTTTTATCTTATTTTTTTATTCTAGTCTTTTTCCTCTACTTTTATTCTAGGGTTTAGAAACATGAGACTTCTCTTTCTTCTTGTGATGAACTCCATGAATATGAGTACCTAAGTTTATTATTGGTTATGGAATAGTTGGATTTCACAAAGCATGATTCTTTGATTCAATATATTAGTTTTGTCTCATATTTATCGCTTGCAATTCTCTCTGAAAATATTGTTTTATGATTGATTGATTGTTTTGTCAAGTTGCAAATTGGTAGAACTTTAATCACATCTATTGCTAGTTTAGGGTTTATTATACGCAAAAGTGATATTCCTTGGATACAAGTAGCATAATATGATTATAGTTTGTAGTGATATATTCTTATGATCATATGTGAATCGTAACCTTTGTTAAATCGATTAGTGCGCTTTCCACGTTCGATTGCTTTGATTGGCCTGATTTCATAGAACTTAACGCATCTAGGGAATTAAACTTGATTAGTGCTTTTACACGTTAGGTTGTTCCTTTAGGTAGAATTCATATTCGCATCTTTTAATGTGTTTGTTGATGACATGAGGAGATTTATGGATATTCTTGCGATCAAGGTATTCTAGGGTCTTTGATAAAAGTTGAGATTAAAATATCAATTCTAGTTATTGTGTTGAAAAGCATGTTAGTGAATGAAAACGAAATCCATTAACCAATATCTTTTCATCCTGATTTGATTTGTTTATTTATTTCTTTATTTGTTTTATTTAGTTTATATAATCACAAAACTACGGTGTTATTTATAGAAACCAAACAATTTGACAACCTAGACCTCTCTGTGGGATCGATCCTTTCTTGCCCTTGCTATATTTATATTTTGAGTAGTAAGAAAGTGTAATTATATTTGTGTCTACCGACAACCGGTCGTCACACACATGTATGGCTTCGCCCGGCCAAAGTCAGTATCCCATGCTTGGTTTCGACCAAGGCCAAGAGTGATGCTGCGCACCTCTTCAAAACCTAATTTCATTAATCTGGCCGCAGTATAGGTGTCTCAAAGATCATCTCATCGAGCCCAACTTCACCGGCAGGTTTATACAACCCCGAGTCGAGTTAGTTAGTCGCGGGAGGTGTCATTACCCGTCACTTTACCACACCATGATGCGATGCACATAAAATACACGATACTTCACAGTATCAACTTCCCGAATAACGCAGATTATTCAAATTAAAGATTACATGCTACCTATCGCGATCCACGACCCGCACGTTCAGACATCAATCATGTCACAACCGGGGATACATATCAGGTATTGGTCTGTGGTTTAGACGCAAGGCCACAACGCGCCATCACAATAACGTGTTAGGAAGTCATGGACGGTGGAAAGAGATTTAACAGAGAAGTGGCAAGACCGGTCGTGTGGCACCGACGCACAACTCCACTACTCCATCACTCCACTTCCTCCACTTCCCACGAGAGACGTGAATAAGGCTCAATGACTTTGTATAAATAGGTTCTCGCCCTATTTCAAAAACAAGAGAAAGAGGAATAAAAACAACAGAGGCAAGTGTTAATACAAAACGTATTCTAACACCCAGAGCCTGCCCATCAATCGTAAGTCACTGCTCATCTTTGTTACAAGTCATTCATAGCCAACACCTTCACAATCTCAACACCTTCTTCGCCCTCCTAAGATCAACCCCATCTCCTTCACTTTGTGACAAACAAGTCCGGAACGCCATTTTGGCTCTAGGGCTGGACTTGTACGTATTGACTTCCAATCTACAAGTGCACTGCCACCGCGCGAAGCGTATTTGTTTAGGGTTTAGATTCATTCTCATCCACACACCCTAAATTTTTACCAAATTCAACAGAGAAGTTTTCACCCATAAAACACCAGCCATCCTTGAATTTTGCAGAGAAAAGCAATGACCATCATCATTTGAATTTAGAATTTTCCCATCATCTTCATTAACAAAGATCTATTGACTACTTAATCTTTGATGCCAAGTCCTCCTTCTGCAGGGTACATACTCTTTTCCAAGAAATAGTCTTGAATTTCCTAAGATTCCATCTTCACCCACAAAAATTCCTAATGATCTTTTCACACACCTTAATCACGCGATGATCGTCATTTGTATACTCATGATGTTAGTGATTGATAAACTACATAGAACATATTTAACAAAGGAACCAATCTATCATGAAAAGAGCGTTAAATTTTACCTTTCCATGCGCCAATTTACTTTGTGTAATAATTTTATACTATAGGCCAAACCATCGTGTAGTAATTTTTCCTGAGCTAGATAAACCCCTAAATATTTGTCGATAGTTAAATACCTATATTTGTCATATCACTAATCATTTGTCTTCTCAGGATGTGAAGTTCCATCCACAAAAGCTTACTCTTGGTTCCTAATGATCCGTCTAAACAACTCGATACTCATCAAGAAGCTTTTAAATAAATTGTTAAACTCTTCTTTCCACCATTACTCAATACGAAGACATCATCCTGAAAAACAAATGTAATGGATGATTTTTATTTCTTGCAACCATTGGTTGCATTTTTCCTCTTCCACTAAAGCTAAAATGTTTCTACTTAAAAGATCTTCCATGAGTACAAAAAGAATTTGGAGAAAGTGGATCTCCCCCTCGTCTCAAGCCACTTCCAACAAGAGAAGAACTAATGACCTCCACAACCAAAGACATGCAAATCCTTTCTCGACTTCAATAAAGTAGATTAACCACTCACACCAAGAAGTAGAAACCCATATTACGTAAGAACTTTAATCGTAAAATCCCAACTAATCGAATCATAATCCTGAGAAATGTCCAAATTAAATTCTAGTATTACCCTCCTTTCTTTTGATCTTCATTTCATTAACTAACTCAAAAACAAGGTAGTAACTTGTTCATGCATGCTTCTCCCCTTGGATGTAAGTCGCTTGCCGAGGTGATATTAGCTTTCCATTAGACCACTCATTCTTTTGGTGATTATTTTAGTGAAAATCTTAAAACCACATTGCAATTTTATCACTGAATTGACTAAAAGTAGCTTTTTGCACCTTGAGTCTTTAAAGAAAAACAAAAACTTGAGTTCACCTTTAGGTGAATCTTCTCCTGAATTCAATAGCCGCCACTAACTCATTTTGATGATATCCCAATGTTTTCCATAAAGAAAATATTTAGAAAATCCATCTCGACCAGAGCACGACTGATCCATTTCAAATATATAGTTTGAATTCTTCCTTGGATAATGACCCAATTCTTTTTGATTATCATCTTAATAATTTTTGGAATAACTTAACAATTTTTCTCGTTCATCAACAAAATAAACTCAAATTTCTTTGAAAGGATTCACCAAAACATCAAAATTTGATCTTGATCTGCAATTACATTTCCATTATTGTCTTCAAGCTCACTAATCATATTTCTGGCATTTCTGAGTTTCATTTTAGTGTGGAAATTTTTTGAATTAGCAGATCCTTTTTTATCCACTTGACTCTAGCTTTCTGTCTCAGTAAAGTGTTTGCTTGAATTTCTCTAGCAGCATGCTCATTTTGAGCATTTACTAAATTATTCAGAGCTGCCTCATCAAATGGATTGTTATCTGATTCTTGAGTTGCTAATTTAACTTTATCTTCAGCTTCCTTTATTTTCACCTGAACATCCCCAAACACATTCCAATTCCATTCATTTAAAACTTTTTTTAAAATCTTCAACTTTTGCATAAATTGAAAAGCAGGATCTCCAACAATTGGTTCTGCCCAACAATCAATTACTACTTGCATGAAGTTAGGATGACTGAGCCACATTTTTTGAAATTTCCTGGGAACATTCTTTGGCTTAGGAATACTATCACAACCACCCAAAAGAGGAGCATAATCCACACAATCCTCATACCAACTTTATAACTCCAATCTCCATATACTGTAACCATTTTTGATTGAAGACCATCGGCCCAAGGTACATAGATTTCTCTACTACCATGCTTCATGTAATTGACCATGTAAATTGCAAACCAGCTTTGGGAGCTTGAACAACTCACACTCGATTTAAATAATCATTAAACTCTAACATTGAATTTTTATTAGGTAATTTACCACCAACCTTCCTTTGAAGTGCCAATCGCACCGAAATCACCTAAAATAATCCATGGTTTATTGAGATCACTTATTAACTTCATTTCCACTATAAAACCTCCTCCGAACAACTCCACATGTGCATGAACTCACACCAACACATCCCCAATGCATACAGGCTATTCATTTGATTGAACCTAAATGAATTTGAGGTTGAGCTATACTCTGTTCCAAAACAACCATATATATTTCTAATACTGTGACTGAGAACTATGAATTACCATTCTTCCATTACAAGAAGATTTAATTTATGACAAAAAGATGCATTACAAACTACTTTTGGTTCAACTACCCAAACTAATGAAGGACTAAATTGATTTACCAGTGACCAAAGTTTGTCCTGAGCCCTTAATCTTCTTAGTCCCCTAACATTCCAAAATATAATCTTCATTATTTAGTTGGAGGGTTTCTGGTACCCCCTTTACTAGGATTCTTTCTAAAGTTATATTTATTATTAAGTGGAACTTGACTATTTACCTTTGATTGTGCAACTGGACTTCTAGAAGCAGATGTACTTGCTGAAGTAGAAGTAACCATTTCTTTCTCAACAACTTTAGACCATGAAGTAACTTGAACTGGCACATCAACTATTGTACTGTTTATGGGTGAAAACTATTTCTACAGGTTTTGGTAATTTGGGGTGTGTGGATGAGAAATGAGTCTAAACCTTAAACAAATGCACTACACGGGAGTGCTTGTAGA
>JAJJWW010016180.1:0-102001 GCA_023531295.1 Papaver armeniacum
GAAACCCCACACTACACCCCTTACTCAGTTTTGCTTGACTAATTCATTGAAAGATGTATGATCAAGAAGGTTTATTAATTGATTCCATGAAATGTTTACATAGTACCATAGAATTACACTTGGAAATTAAAGTGCTCTTAAACTTTCTCTCTCCTAATGACTTGCTTCACAATTCAAAAAGACCTCTCCTTTCAAGAAGACTCATTTAGCCCTTTATATAGGGTAATACATAGTAGATGACAGCTAAGCTATCCTTTATTTTCGGGAATGTCTCGCGAAGCGTCGCAAGTGTACGAATATTCATTCTCGCGACACTTCTTAACCTCGCCAGGTTTCATGTCTTCCAATTGTTTTGTTTGTCGTTATTCATCGCGTCGCTTATTTTAACTCCCTCGCGACTCCCTCGCGACACCGTCGTTTATTAATCCCGCGAACTTTGTCCGTTGCGATATTATGATCCTACATCTTGCCTCTTTTTCCTTGAATATCGCTTGAAGAGCGATTTGAAGGAAAAATTCATTGTTGTAATAATCCCCAGGTTTCAATTGGTGAAGGAACGAGCGAAAGAATACTTTTCTTGAAAAGTACGTACTTGCCTCTATTCTTTTAGCGAAGTTCCGAAGCTTCTTTGTAGTATATATATGAAGTTCCGTCTCCCGTCTCTCCTTACATCTCCTCTGCGAGGGAGAGAATGTCATGAGAATCAATATTTTGATTTGCCGCAACTACTTATCTTTATCTGTTTCAGCTCCGTACTATTACACAGATTTTGACCATTAAAGTCTTTTCTTGACACGTCTCTTCCAACTGTTTATTCTCGACCGTTCATGTCTCTTCTCGCATTAAATGCCCTCGTTTTTCTCAAGAATCTTTTTGATTTTTCTATATATAGCTTTCTTTTCCTCCTCTTTTCTTCCTTTAATTTCTCTCCCGCAACTTCTCTTGACTCTCTCCTTCCGCAATTTGCGCTCCTCGCCACTGTAACTCTTTTCTTCATCCTTTCTAACGCTGATCCTAATCTCCAACCTCCCATCCATTCCCATACTGATAATGGCTTTCATTAGTCGTGCATACAAATCTTCTTTTAATGAAGTTCAACAGAAGTTGCTCGAGAAGGGTTTTACTCTATCAACCATTCCCGATCAAGAATCTTCATCTATTCTTTCGCAAAGTTGTTTTCTCGATCATCAAGGTGATGATCAAAAAATTATAGTCTCGCTAGGTCAACTTCTCGCAGACTTCCCATTCCCTTATACAATCCCGAGATGCCTTTATTTTATGAAATCTTGGCCCATGAAAAATTCTCTCGGGCCGTTTATCAATTAAGTGGCGATTGCATTCGCCTAATGCTTGAGTTCGCGAACCGTGGTGCTGGCAAAGGATCTTTATACCCTAATACCGTTAGACACCCCGATTTCCTCAAGACTTGGAAATAGTCGCTTTGAGAAATACACTTGTAGAGAACTTTTTGAAAATTATTCAGTGATAAAGATGAGGAATGCAAAATCTCATTTGGGGCATTCGCCCGAAAAAGAAGGATAATGTCCCCGAGGATAAATTACTTATGCAAGATATTGATCGGCACCCGGCAATAATACTACTCCTCGCCACTCCAAGGATGAGAAGTGGTGGGTTGTACCCTTGATTTTAAATGGCCCTTACATCGCGGGCTCGCATATTCTTCCCCGCGAATCTCGCAGATATCATCCTTGGGAATTCAAATGGCCCGACAAGGCAAAAGAGGTATGTTTTCCACTTCAAATCTTGCCTTTGCAACTTTCTTTTTATATTTCTTGAGTTTGTGAAATTTTTCGGATCGCCAAATTGAGAAGAAGCTACAAGGATAATCCGTTGGAGAGTACTGACGATACTTCGATCGCTACGGGTGAAGTAAGAAACATTTCTTTTGTTATTTGAAACAATATTGTTGCCTCTCGTTTCTTATCTTTAACCGTATGCGAAGGTTGGAGTTGAAGAAGCAGAGTTAGCCGCCAAGATTAAAAGTAAGGGTAAAACCGTGATTCGCAAAGATAAATCCTCTCCGCTCCATTAACTAAGAAACGAAAGACTCAGTCTTCTTTCGCCTTAGTTCAAGCTCCGAACCTTCCGACGAGGATAACCATGATTCGAATCCTCTCTCACTAAAGAGATTCCATTGGCCGGTTCTCCTATGGACGGCTTATCTAGCATTTTCAAGACTCTTTCCAAGGAATGGGAGATGCTCCCCTAGCTTCTCTTTGCGGGGTTCTCGCAAATGCGTGTAATGCTGCTTTATTAGAGGGCAATAATTCTTTCAATGGAGCCTCTAGAATTGTGTCTCCTGACTTCTTGAACGCACTTGGGTCTTTGGTATGCATGTAGTCATATTTCCCGTTAATTTTAAATTTTTGAATATATATATATTAACAAACTTTTCCATCTTCTTTCATAGGTTGGAAAAACTTCTTTTGTAGTTGCCTCAGATCTCGAGAGAAGACGCAGCAATCTTGAAAAGAGAAATTTACAATTGAACAAGAAAACCCAAGAGCTGGAAGCTGAAGCCGCGTCATCTCGCGATAAGATTCAAAAATTAGAAGCCGATCTGGACTCCCAAAAGGAGAGAGTATCTACTCTTCAGAATTCAAATCAACAACTTTATGGTATAGTAATTTTCAACTCTCAAATCCTTTTCACGTTATCTTTTATTTTTCTTTGTCTGACTATTATTCTCGCAGACGTATATAATCTCTCCGAAGAATCCATTCTTCTCCATTCATTTCCCGAGCCTATGAACGATGATGTCCTTCTTACTCATCTCAATCAATCTCTAAGTAGTTTCTCAAATAAAACTAACCTCCTTTCATTAAAGGATCTTCAATCCAAATATCATCTCTTAAAGATCGAACATAGATCTAGTTTAAATTTAACTAATCGCTTTAAACGAATGTACCTTGATTCCGAGAAGAAAATCAAAACTTTAAGGAAGAAGATTAGTGATCTCATAGATGAGAATGATCGCACTACTAACAGAGGTGCACAGGCGTTAGCAGAATTCCACAAATCTCTTCTTGGTGTGCAAGTTGAACGAGATTAACTCCTTCATCAGAATACCCTACTTAAGCAGCGAGAAGAGCAAGTTCTTCTCTTCTTCTTTATTAATAGTGATGATGAATTCGCCTGGGCTGCGAAAGTTTTAGATAATGCCAGAATAACCTAGGTGTTGATGTTAGTCTTCATGCCGAGCATACTTCCTTGATTAAAGATATGATATCCGATAGAGAAGGTTACTTATTATACCTCATCGCTTCTTACTTCTGTAGTATTGCTTGTAAATTATTAACTTGTTGTTACTTATTTGTAGAATCCGAGAAGAGACTTCAAGTTAGAATTAGAGAGCTTGAATCTGAAAAAGAACAACTCGCCAGGAATTTTCCAACGAGGATTGAAGAACTTGAAACTGAAAAAGAACAACTCGCAAAGAGTCTCTCCCTTCGCGAGAATAAATATTTCAAGTTGAGGAAACAATTTCTAACGACAGTGGCGAATTTTAATAATGATGCCGTTCGTTTTCGCAATGGAGCCATGGAGTATGTTTGTAAGGACCACAATATCCTCTCGCATTCATATCCCCGGCTTTCTCGAAAAGGTTCCCGAGAATCGCTGTCTCGACGTTTCGATAGTGAGGCTAGCGAAGGAGAAAATTTCGCGATGAGAATAATAGATCAAGAATCCGATGAAGGAGAAGAATCACCAAAGAAATAATTCTTTTTGTTTTCTTTCGCCGCCTCTAATATCTCGTACATTTCGTATCTCTTTATTATAGTGTACTTCTTGGATTGTTCCCCCTAAATTCAATCTTCACTCCCCCTTTTTGGTAGTTCTTCTTTGTAATATAATTGGCTAACATTATTGATGTATAACTCTTTTCATCGAAGATGAATAACAATATTCCATCTTTTCCATTCCCATACTTGCCTCTGTTATTTATCTTCAGATGGAAGACTTTAATTGTCATCATGTATTTGGTTGGATAATAATTTTATCGTTATTGAAATGTATCGTTGCGACGAGGTCGCAGGCCGCCTTTACATTTTCATGCAATGGCCCATTGATCTTGCCTTATCATTTTTGTGTGGTCTTCCAAGTTAGACCTCCCTAATTAGAGGTCTTTCCCTGCCACCTTTTATTGCGACAAAATCGCAGGACGTCTTTACACTTGCATGTAAAGACCCATTGATCTTGCCTTATCATTTTCCAAGTATTTTTGCCTCTGCAGGATGTTTTAGTCGTGGCAATATGACAGGTCTAGATATCCTTGCGAACATAAAGCCCCATGACATCGCTGCCGTGCGACGAAATCGCAGACGTCCGTACACTTTCGTGTAAAGACCCATTGATCTCGCCTTACCCTCGCGTTAGTATTATTGCCTCTGCAGGATCATTGCACAAATATGACAAGCCTAAATTATCTTGCGAAAACATAGCCTTATGACATTTGCGTCTGTTTTGACACTCCCCCTAATGGAGAGCGTCACCCTTATCATCTCCCTGGTTGCCCCTTCAAGGAGGCGAAACATCGGCCATACAAGACTAGCTCCTCCCATCCGGTCTTAACAACAACCAAGTTGTTTTCGCAGCCTCTTATCCCTTATACCTATAGGGTTTATGGTTACGAGGCCGCACCCTAAGTGGAGTTTTCTTCGGGCGAGTGCAACATATGCCAAGACTTGCCAAGAATGGCCAGTGGTAGGTTCATCCATCCCGGGCACTCGCTCAACCGTGTACCTCGGCGCCTTGAGCATACATCGACTCCTAGGAAGAGACCCTCGCCCAACCAGGGTATAACCTTATATATATAGTTGGGAATCCAAGGTACCTCTTAGGATAGGCTTTCATGGGCCCCAAATTTTCATGACTCAGGCTTCGGGAGCGGTGTAACCTTTCCCCCGAGTCATGTCGAGAGATACCCCTTATATGACGCACTTTAGGTCTTACATTTGCCTCTTACGAAATGTTATTCGCGAACTAGGGTGTACGCCATAAAGGTTCGTCCCATTCTTTTACTCATTCATCTTTGTTAAATCATTCATGTTTCATTACTTGTTGACATTTGTTTGCGAAGTATTCGCAGAATTCTATTTTATTTGTTGTATTTTCATTTTTCTTTCTTAACCGAATTCTCGTATACTCTTGACTGCGGGATTCTCGCACATCATTACTTCAATTGCTACTTTTTCTCCTGCTTTTGTTGATTATTCACTTCTTATGCCTTTTGTTCCTCATACCCTTCGCTTCTTTATTATCATAATATTCGCCTGTCTCTAGGCATTCACCTCGCGAGGTATGTTCGATCCTTACTTCTATAGCATCCACCATCAGCTTTTCCTTTCTCTCGCTCATCTCTCACATGTTGCTTCCAACCCTTTCTTTTGGCATTTCTTTCTTCGCAGACTTTCTACATCGACCTCATGACATTGTTGCGACTCCTTCCAATCTCCCCGTATCATACCAATGCCATTTGGATGTGGAAATTTTATACATTGGTGGTATGTTGATGCGACCCCAAGATTTCATGAAGCCATGGCCTCCCAATCGGTGCATTATACGGGATTCCACGTCAACCACACGAGAATAAAACATCGCTTGATAATCCTTGTAGAGGTATTCTCATGTGAACCTCTCCCTTTGGCTTGTTTGCGGTGCCATTAAATCCATATATCTTGTATGTCGAGGGGATCAAATCCTCATCCTTTCCTCCCATCGTCTTGTAAGTATGGTAAAAGAGAATATTCACCGAACTCCGGGGTGTCGATTAGGATTCGGTTGATCGCCCAAAGAAGCTTCTCGCTTCATCATCTTCTCCATCAACTGGTTTTGGGTTAATCTCTAGTTTCACAACCAACGGGCTATCATGCGTTTCTCTTCCTTTTGGCACTTCATCTCGCAGAGAAAGAAATAGTCTTCACCGCCACTTTTCTAATCGCGTCGTTCTCGCCGGACTCATTATTTCTTTATCATTAGCATCTCTCGCAAAGACTCTACCGAGCACGTTGTCATGAAAATCTTCGATTGTGCGATAGAGTGGACGATAGAGTTGCAGTTCAAATTTCTAGCTTTTGTTCCAACTTCTATCACAAATGTTTCCTTTCCTTTTGCTGACACTGTTCTGTGCATCTCTGGTGGTGGTGGTAATGTCTGGTCTTTTTCTTCTCCCTTTAAAAAGTGATTCAACTTCCCCTGATCAATCATCCTGAGAATAATTCTCTTTATGTTTCTACAATCGTTTGTTTGATGCCCATGGAAGCGATGGTAAGAGCAAAACTCATGACTTCTATCGCCCGGTGGTGGTTCCATTCCCACGTTCCAAGATGCTGGTACATCCTCCATTACAAGTATATCTTCCCAGATCTTTTCCACACTAGCATTCAGTGGAGGCATCTTAATCTCTTCCCACACTATTCTGCGACCTCTCTGCCTTGCATGATTATTTTGCCTTCGTCCACCGTAAGTTTCTTGTACATGATCTAGCCTCTCGAATCTTATTATTGTTCATTACGGTTGTAGTAGTTCCTTTTCGTTCAAACTCTTCTTGGTCGTGGCTTCCCATGGCTACTATCTTCTCTTTGTCCCTCATCGACCTTCCTTGCTTGTCGTCCTTGCGAAGTGCTCGCCACTGTATTTATGAATTGAGGTAACAAGCTTGCGTTCGCAGCATTCGAGCTTGTGTTCGCGACTGGATAAGAGTTCATTTCATTTTGTCTTTCTTCTAAGGCAATATATTCTTCCCGTAACCTCGCAGCTTCGCCATCGTGATTGTATTTTTGATTCTAAAAATTTGAATGTATAACAAGTTAGTCGCGAAGAGAGCATTCACAAATGAGAGGATGAGATATCTTTCCTCAACCCGTCCCGCCATTTCGCTACACATGGTTCTCCATCTTATTGTCAATCGCCTTAAGCTCTCGCCAACCCTTTGTTTCAACCCGAATACATCTTCAATACCACGGGTCGTGAAGAGTTGTTACTTATGTATGCTCCCGTGAATGTGGCTTGTAAATGGTTAAATGATGTGATTGTGTTCCTTGGCAGACCTTCAAACCATTTTAGTGCTTCTCCTATTAGGCTTGATGCGAAATATTTGCACAAGATAGCATCATGATTCTCCCACCGCAACATACATCTCATATAAGCCTTGATATGTTGTACCGCATGTGTTGTTCCATCAAAGATGTTGGTTAATGCAGTAGATTGCACTTAGGAGGTATTCCTCCCATCTCGTACTTCTAGCGTGAAGGGATTCTTCGCAGCTTCTGCGATGGCTTCGTCCAATTGTTTCCTTCCTCCTTCCCTTCTATTGTTCAGTAATCCTCTCATTTCGGCCAGTTCTCTTAAGATTTGTTCATTTGCCTCAGAATTTGATTCTACTGGTCTTTTTAGCTCTGCCTCTCTCCTTCTACGCTCGTGCCTGTTTTGACCTTCTTGCTCGTTATTTTCTTCTCTCCTTTCCCTGCGACGCTCTTCTTCGTTTCTTTCTTCAATTCGCACACCATTATATCGGTTATTCTCTCTTCTTGGTCTGTCTCTCCTCTCATCCGCACCCTCTCATATTCTTCATTAATATTTCTATTGGTACGATTTTGTTCCCTCCTTCTTTCCCGGTTGTCATGGTTATTCTGCGGATTGCCTCTTCCATCTCTTGATTTTCCATTTGCTCTTATCCTTTCTCTCTCGCGAGCTAGCCGTGCTTGTTCAATGTAGTGCCTCTCAATGTCATTCTCAATCTCTCGGTTTCTTCTCAATTCTTCTCTCCCGTGCAAGATTATTCTCCTTCAAGAAATTGGGTCATTCGGCCCTTGGAGTTGCATGTTTCCTTGATTTTCCCTATTCCGCTCATCTTGAAGATTTTCGGGTTGAGGAATATAACGATCTTGTGTTTCTTGTTGGTTTTCTTCTTCGGTACTTTCTGTTGGTAAAACTCTCCTTCTTTCTTCCCTAATCGATCTTGAACTTGATCTCACACTACTTCTTGATCTCCTATTTTGCAATCTCATATTTTCCATCCTCAATTCATGATTCTGTCTTGTCAAGTTTGCTCGTTCCTCTGCCTCTAGTCGTCTCTCCTCATGTATTGTTTGTCTCAATCTTTCTAACGCTGCGATTTCGTCGTTTCCCCGGATTCATTTCTCCATTCATTCCTTGCTCTCCTCCTCCTTGTCCATTATTCACCATCTCGCCGCTCCTCTTCCCTCTCGTCTTGTAATCGACCTCCAAGTATGTACACTTACTCTATCATAATCCACAGCCGCGTTTGCTACTGGGGAGATCGGTGGCTGATTTTGATTTTCTCCATCATTTCTCATATTCATCCTTGACGATTCTCCTGTTTCATTCCTCCTTTCTCCAAAGCCAAGTCTCCCACTTCTTCTTACAATCGTTGGTTGCCCTTGTACGTTTCTTCTTCTAGCCATTTTTCTTTTTCAATGAATTCTTGAGTATCTCTCCAAACCTTTTCTCTGTTAATCCAAACTCTTTCCAATTTCTACGTCAATCTCTGCTCTTTCCCTGTTTCTAGCGCATATGTAGTTGCAGGAAACCCCACACTACACCCCTTACTCAGTTTTGCTTGACTAATTCATTGAAAGATGTATGATCAAGAAGGTTTATTAATTGATTCCATGAAATGTTTACATAGTACCATAGAATTACACTTGGAAATTAAAGTGCTCTTAAACTTTCTCTCTCCTAATGACTTGCTTCACAATTCAAAAAGACCTCTCCTTTCAACAGACTCATTTAGCCCTTTATATAGGGTAATGCATAGTGGATGACAGCTAAGCTATCCTTTATTTTCGGGAATGTCTCGCGAAGTGTCGCAAGTGTACGAATATTCATTCTCGCGACACTTCTTAACCCTCGCCAGGTTTCATGTCTTCCAATTGTTTTGTTTGTCGTTATTCATCGCGTCGTTTATTTTAACTCCCTGCGACTCCCTCGCGACACCGTCGTTTATTAATCCCGCGAACTTTGTCCGTTGCGATATTATGATCCTACAAATCCGTCAAAAATAATTTCACTTTCTTACGCACTAAATTTAAATGAAGCACAAGGTAAGGAAGAGTTCGTATCCACAGAGAGGCAATTGTTGTTAAGTAATTTTCAGTTTCTAAGGTAACCAAGGGGGGATGTTTGTTGTTTAAGAAATAAAAGTAATTAAAAGCAAAGTAAATAATTGAGAAATCAATAAGGAGAGAATATTGGTCAAGGGATGGTATCATTCACAAACATGTATTTTCATCAATGATTAGAATTGGTATTTAATCTCGTATTTACTAAAAGTCCTAGGATATCTTGATCGCAAGTATAACCCGTTAATTCCCTGTTTTCATCACATCCACATTAAAAGATGCATATGTGAATTCTTCGTCGAAAGCAACCTAAAGTGTAAAAGCACAATTAAGTTTAACTCCCTAAAAGCATTAAGATTTATGGAATAAGACTCATCAATGCAAACGAATGTGTAAAAGCACTAGACGTTTTAACAAAAGTTATGATTCACTTGTGACTAGTAGGATGTATCACTACAAGCACTAACCACAATTATGCTACTTAGAATCAGGGATAAACAACTTTTTCGTATTGAAAACCCTAATATAGCTCTAGAGATGAACACAAATCGGATTGATTCCGGACTCAACCTAACAAGTTTTCAAATCTTATAACACTATTAATTGTGAATCACAAACAATAATTACTGAGACAAAACTAATTCATTGAATCAAAAGCATGTTGAGAAATCAACTTTTATCCCATAACCAATAAGATGTTTAGCTACTCATAGCTATGGAGTTCATCATCATCAATATTCAATAATAAAACAAGGAAGAAGAAGAACAAAACCAAACCCTAGAAGCGTAAACAAAAGTGGCCCTCCAAAAGAATTCCCAGTAAAAAGATATATCATAAGTTGTAGAAGACCTTCCCTTTTATAACTTTCTCCAACTTCTAAAATTAGGTCTAGTCTTCAAAGTCCATTAGGTGAGAGTCCACCAAGCCCAAAAGAGTGAGAAACCCGTGTATAAAATACGCCCAAAACGGTCGCTGGGAAGTCCGGGATTGTGGCGGAAATCGGCCTAAGTTCGCCGGAAGCAGCCCCGGTGACCGGCAAAGTCCGCCCGTCACCGGTCAACGATTCAGGACCAGCGGGTCAACTCGGGTCAGAACTGGATCGGGTCAGGTGAGTCGGATCGGGTCAGGTGAGTGAGCTGAATGGCCAAGCCAGACCATTCCATTGCACTGGCCAAATTCTGTTGATGCACAATCCTGGTGCTTTAGCCTCGCCAGTAATGGCTGTGCATTACGCAACTTCACTTCCCCGATTCATTCTCGGTTCAAGACCTACACTTCAACAAAGACTCCACCATCTTATGTAGCTTCTTGTCTGCCGCAACCAACCGCTTTCGGACCACCTGACTCATGCTTTACCACCTGCTATTCTTGTCATGACCATCATACTAAAATCATTCTCCCTTGCCTCCAGCCCATGACCTGCAATTGCAATCACAAGCAAACCAACACCGCCAGTGCATCTTTGAGCATCAAAATAACAGCACACACCACAATCCCATTATTGCCAGCTTCCATATCCTGCAATATTTCACAGCTGCAGCACACTTTGCTTCTTCTTTTTCATAACGATTCAAAGACTGAGACTTGAGCTTCTTCCATTGCCATTCATCTATCACCGCAATTTCAGTGCACTCAACTAAAGTCCCCGGCTTCAAACATATCAATACAACCGCAATTCATACACAACCCCATTGGAGTCACCCATTCAACCAATGCTAAGTTGTCTAGTCGCTTCCATTGCACCTTGCAATTTCATGACTTTGAATGACCCCAACTCTTGGCCATTGCAATACGACTTTGCAACCCCTATTGCACTTTGCACTTGTCAGAATTGCTCATACCCCACCACTACCCCAACAAAGACAACAAAACTCGAGCAAACCACGCAATATCTCAAGTCCCGGAACTCTAGCGCATACGCACTAAATCTAACACCACTAGGAATTCCACCATACCGCCTTCACCGCATCAAACTAAAATCCCATTTGCTCATTGCGGCTAATACCAAACTCCAATCACCAATTGAAGAACCGGCAATCACAACACCATTTCCTCTCAAGAACAGCAACAACAACAGCACATGCTCATGTCTCATTGCCACTGATCACCCAATAACACATCACCACTTCACTCAGCCTTGCTATTTCAATTCAGCACCAGCACTTACCCACCATAATCTGCAAAACCATCAAAGCCTTGAAACTCAACTCATCCTTCCCCTTCTAGAACAACACACAGCAACATATCACTGGGGCCTAATCCATTGCAGGCCCATGTCACATCACGGCTCTATTCCACCTCACTGCAAGATGCCTAAGCTGCCAGCCCTTAGATCATCACCTGCCACTTTCCATCATCCAAGAAAGACCGGTGGCCAATTCACGCCATCGGGCGGCATTGCCATCTCCTTCTCAGTTCAAACATCAGCTCTCTCTCAATCCCATTCATACACAAAGCATCATTGCACCATGGCAAAACCCCATTTCAAATCTCCATTGAATCTGGGCCATCTTAATCAGATCCCCTTCTTGTTCTTTGTACTCTGTCTTTATACCCATGGCAGCAACTCAGTTTCAACCTCGAATCCATGAAAAACCCTCATAATCAACAGAACCCATCTTTCAATTTCATGAACCTCCAGCATCACAATCAAATCATCTCCTCAATGAGTTAAGACCCATCTCTAAACTTACAAAAATCGATCTCGCTGACTCAATCATTGATTCTTCCGATCTCTCAAGAACACCATCTCTATCTTTACTGATTTCGAGCATCACCAGTTAATCGAATCAATTTCATCTAGTTCACTGGAATCTTCTCAATAACCAACCACTGCCAATGCTTCTCTTATTGATTTAAAATCAATCTCGGGCAAATCATCATGGCTGCAAACACTCTGAGTTTGTAATAAAAAGAAATGATTAAGAGAATTGATTTTCTCTCAATCCTAGGGTTTTGGTAATAGAAAGGGGAACTGATTGGTGGGTACCCATGGAAGAAGATAAGGGGCAACGGAATAACCACGGCACCCACTGTTAGATACGGGCCACCAATATTATTGGGCTGTCGGTTCCGGTGCAACCGGTCTAATTCTTCCCATCTCCTTGCGCACTCTCACGGCTCCATGTCTCGCCTATGAATTGACCTCCTCGCTCCATTTAGCTCCAATTGAACGTTTTCTTCTTGTTTCACTCCGAATGACTCCAAAGTACCTGATAACTCAAAAGCAACCATCAAATACATAATTCACACGAAAAATAGCAAAGAAAGCATAAACTCTATATAGTAAATACGGTGTATTCTACACCTATCAGTAAGTTGCTGGTGCGGCAATAGACAGCCATCGGGAGGTCCAGAAGGCGTGTTGGAGATTCTTTCGTGTATCGAAACCGGCGCAGAGGACAGGACTCCTAGTATTGCTTTGTTGTCATGCATCCAAGAATGTCCTAGGATCATGTCGTAGTTGGGATGATCTTTGACTATGTAGAACTTTGCTTGCGTTGAGGCATCACCCAATTTGACTTCAAGATCGATGTATCCATATGCATCTCTCAGGCTCTCTATTTGAATCTTTAACCACGGTCGGGTGAAGAGTAGCTTCACGCTTCGAAATCTTTGCCGCTCTCAAGGTCTTGACGGTAATGATGTTAAATTCGGAAGCCGTATTAATCAACGCGTTATCGAACTCAACGTCTCTCAAACGAAAGTGACACTTAGGAGTCCCCGGTTTCCATTGCTCACGTCCTTCGGGAAAGACGGGGTTCCTGGATTGTTACCGGATACAAACGCCTACTCGACACAACGTGGTTGAGGGCCGCAAATATGTCTTGACGCTGTCCTTTGGAGAAGTACAAGATTTCACATATGTGCTCCATCATAGATTGTACGGTCTTGCGAGCAGTAATCCCCGTAAATCATGCGGTTCCCGATAGGTAGAGGGTCTCTATGAACACCTTTGTTTCCAAGTCGGAGTTCCCCTTTGTCTCTACCGTTTCCCGAATATTTGTTTCAACTTTGTTGCAATCTTTGGTTGGATGATGGACGAACTGTGGTAGCAACAATATCAGGATCCGCCATTTCTTCCTCGGTTGGAGGACGTCGATAGGGGGCGGCTTTACGGCGTCGTCTTGGATCCATGCTTCCAAGAGTTCTATCACTTCATTCATGGGAAAAGGAAAACCCGTGTCTTTAGTGTTTTGTGCGGGGAGTTTTGTCTGTTCCCTTTCGAGACGAAGTCTTGTGTGCGGGGATGTCCGCTTGGTTTGTTGTTCCGTCACTGGAGCTTTCCTTTTCTCTCCTCCGCCCACTACACTCACAGAAGGACCGGTGTTGTATTGCTTGTTCGTGAGGCGCCTGCTCCCTTGACTTTCACGTGAATCTTCACTTCGAACGACTCTGGTTCTTTCTAGCAATGCTGGTGCAGTTGTTCTTTGAACGCTTGGCAGCTTCATGGAGTTCGAGAGAACGTTTGAAAGCCCGGATTCTCTAACGGAGCGCGGTATATGGGTATCATCCCGTTGATGCACAACTCCACCAATTGTCGTTCGGTGACGTTCGGGTCATGACAATCCAGCCGCTTGAGTTTTGAACCTTTTGACGAAGTCGTTAGGATGCTCGTTGTTCCGTCGAAGAATTCTTCCTAGATCCGAAAAGGTGATTTGTTGGACACGAAGAAATACTTTACGTAGAAAGCACCGACCATCTCGCTCCGGTTGGATATCTTTGTTAGGCACGATGTTGTTGTACGGTGTACGCCCTCCCGTAAGTGATTTCGAGAATTCTTTGGCGCGAGAACATGATTGTATTCATGTTCCCCAAGGATTCCAACAATCGAGAGACATGTTCATGAGCATTACCGACTGGTCGTAGAGGGAGAACGGGAGAGGTGTAACCTCTTGGAAGAGGGATTCGTTGCATATCTTGAGGGTATGGAGGTTGGTGTTGGTGTGCATCCGTCGATTTCCTTTGCCTCGGCTTTGAAGGAGTCGTTCTAGATCCTCACGTGTGATGAAGTTGGGTGTGTCTGGTCCCTTTCTCTTGAACATTCGGGAGCCACACGAGATTCTTCACTCATGTGGGACCGAGTGGAAACGCCCGCTCGGGTGAATTGAAGGCATTTCTTGTTGGCTCCAAAGATTGACGTGAATCTTGCGGCAATCGTTCACCAAGGTCTTGAGGAAAGTGAGTACCTCCTTCGAGTTGCGGCCATATCTCGTTTGAGTCTTAGCAAGAAATTCATGTTTCTCCATCAAGTCTGCAATGGTAATAGACGGTGGTCCTCCTCTTGTACCTCCGGGTCCTCGTCCTGATGAGGGAGTGAAAGTTGTTGCTCTGGTGACCACTGGAGGTGTTACACTTGAGGAGATGCCGGGATTTGCGGCTGCTCTGGATCTGGTGATGGGAGGCGTTACACCTACGGGGATTTCTCCTGCTCCGCTAGTGTTGGTGATAGAGGTAACGGCTCCTCGAGATGTGTTGGCTACGGTAGCTCCACTGATAGGTACATCAACACCGGGAGTGTTATCCGCACTAGCTCCATCCGAATTGATTCCGATCCGGACTCCGAGTTCCACCATCTTGAAATGAATTGTTGATTGGTCCTAAGACCCTTTTGAAACCGATGAAATTGAATCGGATTTCGGAGAAATTGACTTTACAACCGAGAGATTAACCTCCCACCGTGGTCGCCAATTGTTTATGGGTGAAAACTACTCTGCGAGAATTTGGTAATTTGGGGTGTGGATGAGGAATGAATTTAAACCTTAAACAAATGCACTGGCAGCGGTGAGTGCTTGTAGATTCGAGAGATCAACTGTGCAAGTCCCTAAACCAAGAAATGGCGTTTCCGGACTTGTTTCGGTCACAAAGTGAAGGAAATGGGGTTGATCTTAGGGAGGGAAGCGAAGAAGGTGTTGATATTGTGAAGGTGTAGACTTGCTTATGACTTGTAACAGGAAAATGAACAAGCTTACGGTTGGTGTAAGCAGGCTCTGATGTTTTCTTGTTGTTTTTCTCTCTGTTTTTTCTCCGTTGTTTGGAAATAGGGCGGAGAACCTATTTATACAAGTCATTGAGTCTTATTCACGTCTCTCGTGGGAAGTGGAGGAAGTGGAGTGATGGAGTAGTGGAGTTGTGCGTTGGTGATACACGACCAGCCTTGCCCACTTCTCCCTGTTCATCTCCAACCGTCCATGACTTCCTAACACGTTCTTGTGATGGCGCGTTGCACGCGCACGCCGTAAACCGCTTGAGACCAATACCCCCGTATGTATCCCCCGGTTTGTGACATGATTGATGTCCTGGAATGTGTGGATTGTGGATCCACGATAGGTAGCATGTAATGCCGATTTGAATAATTGCGTTATTCGGGAAGTTGATACTTGTGAAGTATCGTGTGTATTTTATGCAGTCTCGCATCATGGTGTGGTAAAGTGATGGGTAATGACGCCTCACCGACCAACTAACTCGACCGGGTTGTATAACCAAGTTTGGTGAAGTTGGACGGATGAGATGATCTTTGAGACACTCATCTGCGACCGTTAATGAAATTAGGGTTTTGAAGAGGTGCGCAGGCATCACTCTTGACTTGGTCGAAAACAAGCATGGGATACAACCTTGGCTGGCCGACCATACATGCGTGTAGAAGGCATGATGGTGTAGGCGCCTGTACCCCATTACCTCACGAAAGTATGATCTGGGTCACTCAATTCATCCGGTGAAATCGAGTGGTCGAGATCGATTTGCGACCAAAAACTAGTGCCGCAAGGGCCGCACGTCACGCCCTCTTCAGGCGCACGTTCCAAGACGACCAATCTTGGTCGGTCTTGGCCGAGTGGCCTGGTGTGAAGGTGGTAGGCTGATGTTCACGCCTATACCCGCATATCCCATGAAAACGTGATCCGAGCCATCCAAATCGTCGGCGAAGTTGAGTGGTCGAGATCGGTTGCGGTTTGGGAGGTGTGACCACGCTAGTTTGAGCGTGCGCTTTGGATTAGCCAGGCATGATATTCCTTGGCCGATTGGGTTAGGGAATAGATGGGTCCACGGTGGTCATGCTTTGGTATGACCCAGGACTCGCTTAATCTAATCTTGGACCCTCCGTTTATGCCGAGAGAAGATGGACGCTCGTGATGCTCAAAACCCTAATTTTAGGTTTCAAAGCCGTGCGTCTTCTCTTGTTTGGGCGACGATTTTGTCACGACCAAACATGGTTGGTCTTGACCGATTGGTCAAGTGTGTAGGCGGGCCCGCGGTGATCGTGTTGACATGCTTTGGGCCCTTTGAATCTACATGTACACCCTCCATCTATACCTGCGAAGATGGATGGTTGAGACTGTTTTGCGACACATGTAATATGCCGCAAACCCTAATTTAGGGTTTTCCGTCCATAATGCTTTGTATGAACGTTTTTTGGCAAGCTAGGCCAATGGCCGACCGTGCGGGTTCCGTATTGGTTCGGCAGTGGGTATTCCATACCTGCTTGGGGGTGATGGAATTGATCCGGGTCATCCAATCATGCTTATGGAGTTGGATGATTGCGATCATATCCGATCGATACGGTCAATCCCGATGCTCAATCGGGCTAGTATAACACACCAAGAGGGGCTCAATCGGGCTAGTATAACACACCGAGAGTCAGCCTATACGGGTATTTCGTACATGGTTTCATTATAGTACTTGGAGGTTCGTGTTACTCTTTAAGAGTAACACTCAGTCGTCATGCCACACTGATAATGAGTACTGGAAATACAAGGATGATTAGAAATTCACAAGATGGGATTGTTGCCACATGCTCCAACCTGGAGGAATTTCATGTATTCACAGAATGGGATTGTTGCCACATGCTCCATTCTTGGTGAATTAAGTGAGGGAGTATCCAACACTTATAAATGGCTTTATCTTTTACAAGATGTCAGCGCATAATTTTTTCCGGTTTTTATAATTTTAACCTCAAATGAAAACCCACCATCAACAGTAGGTTACCTTTCTAGCCAAGTAACCTTACTTCGCCCGTCCTTATTTCGTGGCCGATATCTTGTTGAGTACTCCAATTGATCTTTCGTAGTTCAGACTCTCCTAGTGAGTTACTTCGTCAGAAGATGTTATCTCGCACACGGATTTTATTTCATCAGTTAGTCAATAATGGCGACCCTGACTTGATTTGACAAGTCACTGACGAGGGTTATCGGGGCATTGGTACAAGATCTTTTGGCAGGATTCCCGCATCTTCCCTATTTCCACGTGGCGAATCGTATTTTGGTATCTACATTTTTCCTTTTCTTATTCTACTCGAACGAGGTGAAAGTGGAATAAGAACCGTCTGAAGTTAAATAACCGTCATTTATCCCCATCAGTGCTCTCCACGTGGTCTGTTTCCTCGTATAACCACTGATCACCGGTTCATATTCTTCAATCGTGGGTTGCCTGGTTTGACCAGTCATCTCTATAAATACCCCTATCCTTTTGATTTATGCTTTTCTTTTAACCTTTCTTCTTTCTTCTCTTTTACCGTCTTCTGTTAGTTCAGGTCTTTCTTCATTCACCTTCAATGGCTCCCAAAAAAGTCCCTAGTCCTACCACATCTACGACTTATGAGGAATTCAAAGTCGACTTCGAGAAGTTGGGTATCTCTCTGTCTCCGGAAATTGATTCTATTGTTTCTCCTACGGTTACCGCAACCAAATCCATGGAACTAAACTACCAATGGATTCAGTCGGGAATTTGGACTCCTATGAAGATGTTGATCTCTGTCGGTCAACTGAAAGCGGGCCTTTCTTTTCCCCTGTATGATCCTAAGAACCCTCTTTATTTATGAGATCCTAGCTAAGCTTAAACGAGGTGTTTATCAATTGAGTGTAAACACTATTCGTCTTGCTAATGAGTTCGTCCGAAGGTCTAATGGCGGTCCTTCCTAGATTCCACTCTTGGTGCAAGAATTTGATCTTGCGGATTATAACATTGATTCTTTCTCCGCGAATTACATTGGAAAGGACATGACCACGAGAGACTATCAGGAATGGGGTGTCAAGCTTTCTCGCAAAACTTTGGCTGACCCGTCCAAGGCCATTCTTTTGGATGTTGATCCTACTGATACGAAGTGAAACAGATATCTTCGTCTTTCTAATGACGAGGATTGGATGATGTTTCCTTTGGTAGCTAAGGGCCCTCTGGTGTGGGGTTTTGACGAGAATGGTACCGCTCGGACTGGTCCTCTCCCGGAGCATGCTCATCTCGCATTGTATGAACCGGATAGACTTCGCTGGCCTAAGATGCCCAACGAGCTCAGTTTAATTTTCTTTTGGCTTCCTTGCCTTTTACTTACATTGTTCCCTAACGTCTTTGTTCCTGTTTCAGCATCCGCTTCCCCCACCTGGTATGTTGAAGTATCGCTCTAGGAAATCAGTCCAGACACAAGTTTGCATATTTTGGCCTCTCTTTTGGTCGTTATCCTCGTAAATCTCTAACCTTCCATTTTGCAGGAGAGTGTGCTTCCAGCCACGGATGGCTCTGCTAAGAATCTGAGGAAACGCCAACGTCCGTTCCTTCTGCCACCACTCAGGTACCTCTTTTTTTATCGGCTTTGATTTCTTCTTCTCGCGTCATTCTCTAACTTTGTGAATTTTAGGGAGATTCTTCTGTATCTCTTCATATTTAAGAGCCCCAAACTCGTCGTCGTCGATCTCTTGATATGAACCGTTTGACTCAGGTCAATCCATCTAAGTCGGCTCTCCTCCAACCTGATCTTCCTCATCACCAGCAACCTAGTCCTCTTCACGAAGTTATTCTTCAGCGAACTGCTCCGGGTACTTCATCGACAAAACCTTCCCTAGAGAAGGGTAAACATAGGGCTTACGAAGTAGAAGACCCTGCGTATATTCCCGACATGGAGTTCCTGAGGCATATTTTCATCTTGACTCGTGAAAAACCTTCTCTAAGATCTGCTGCTGCCGAGTCATTGGCTTCTTTCAGCTCCGACGCTTTCTTGTCGGAAGATCAATCTTTCATTGTGAATGATTCCCTGAACCTCTCCTTGCAACATCATGCCACTATAATGGGTTTGGTGAGTTTAATATGTCAAGCCCAAGCTTCCCTTCCTTCTCTTTGTAAGTTTTAGAGGGTTATTAATATATGCCTTTGATCTTTTAGGAACACAATCGTAACATGACCAATCTCGTGGAATTGCGGTTATCTCGGGAGCAATTGGAGAAGTCGGGTGTTCATATCTCCCAGCTCAAGGAGCAACTCACGGAAGAGAAAAAGATTTCATCTTACCAGGAGAAAAAATCAGCGAACTTCGCAGTAAGTTCCATTCCTTTGATTGCTCTAATGCTACTTTGTTCTTCTAAGAGAAGCACACCTATTCTCCCATTTGATTCGTTTCTTCCTTTGCTTTATCAGGGTCAGAACAAAGGTTTAACAATCAGATTTCTCTTCTATCTCGTGAGAAGGACGATATCTCCAAGAAGGTATCTACTCTTCAAGAGGACGTTAAATGTTTGAATGAAGATTGCGATGTCATGGAAAAGCAAGCAGCCACGATCGCCAAACGTATTCGCATAAACGCCCAAGATGATAAGGTCAAACTATTTAATGAGTTCTGTGATTCTCGCGACATTGCTCGTGTTCCCCTTGAGCTTGAGGTATTTTCTGATGACGAGCCTCAACCTACTGTTAAGGATCAACCAGCTTCTACTGACGAGGATACCGAACAGATGAGGATCTCCACTCAGAAGGCGAGGCCCCCTGAATTCCTGAGGTTAATAATGCTGGGATTTCTCTTCACTAATGTTGTAACTTATCTAACTTGACTTTGGATGGCACTCCCAAGCTTGGGGGGCAAGACATTTTGTTTGTAAATATTTTCCTTGTAAATAATGTAATTGCCTTAGCTTCGTGTTTTCATTGTGTTATTGTTGATGGTGCCACTATCTTTACTTAGTTTTTTTTATGTGCCAAGTATGTACTTGAGAAATGTCGAGTCTTGTGAGGATAATGCTCAATAAGAACACAAAATATAAAAGTATATACTTGCCTCTTGTTCTTGTTGAGCATTAGCTGGCTAAGACGGAGTCATATCAGCCTGATTATCATTTATCAGCTGATTTTGGTAGTTTTTGTTCCCTACATATCATGTTACTGTTCCCTACATTTATCAACGAAATTTCATTATGTTGGGAATTGTTACTGTTACTTAGATTTAAGTAGATATTGTTACTTTGAAAACATATCACGTTACTTAATTGTAGATGATCTTGAAAACAGTGGGTTGGTTTTAATCCAGTCAACGCACAGATTGATGCGACAAAATCAATTTGTCCCTTTGATGTGATGAGGAAATCAATTTTGCCCTTTGATGTGATGAGGCTTGGTCCTCTTGGTTTTCTAAAATGGCTGTGATGTTTGGAAGAATAGGATTATAATTGGGAGAGATACTATAGAATTGATGAATGTAAGATGAACTTCAAAAAATTAATGTTTCCATGTTATCAATATATTGAATGAGGTTTGCCCTCTTTTTCGAAAAAAAAGAAAAAAATTCCCGGGGTTTCCTCTCACTTCTTTCTCTTTTCGACTGTTTGGTATTTCCCGCATCCTTTGCTTCTACCTTCGCACCACGGCCCTTTCTATGACAACCACACCGCCAACTATATTTATTTAAGAGAATTCTTGATTTGATTTGAATGACTGCTGCTATATTAAGGTGAATGATTGAATCATAATACCGTTTGCTTCGAATTATATGGAGTTTTTTCATAGTTGAATTCTGTGTATTTGGCTCATTTGATTACGAACTTTTTATGCTAGCTTTGTTAATTAGTTAATGATTTTTTCAAATTTATTTATGTACAGATTTTATTATGCAAATCTATGGTATTAGCCAAAAATGTAATCGGCTGCAATGGTCAAGGAAGTTGTTCTGATGATCACATGACTTCTTGTCCTTGTGCACAGCCTAATGGCACGTATCCATAGTTCTGCACATTTCACAACCTACCTGAAGGTAATATGTTTTATCTATTCATAGTATTTGGTACTTCCCTTGATTTCTTGTTTATGAATACTAACAAGTAACAATGTTAGTCTTTTGTAGAAAATGGACAAAATGCTAATCCATTATACACATGGGATCGCACCATCGACTTAACATAACAATGGCTGACTCCAAACGACCTTGTAAACTCATGGCGTGCTTCAATGCATATGCACGTTCTTCTTTGGTAGCAACTTTCTCCGGTTCAAAAGTGGGACCAAGCTAATAAGGGACTTCTTGAAATTACTTAGAAAATGGTAAAACCTTTGCAATAAGTTCCTGTTACGAAGCTTTGAGTATGAAACTTATTGCAAAGGTTTTTCCATATTTTAAGTATGGAATTGAGAATAGAATTTGAGTATGAAATTGATCATTTGAGAAGATCATCGGTATATGTTATGGTGACATGACCACAAGCTGCACAACTCCTGCTTTCCTCTCGCTTCTTTCTCTTTTAACCATATGAATATATCATGTAAAGGTTCTTGATGTTGAAATAATTGAAAATTTATCTTCATTTACTAACTCCTGAATTTAGTCTTCAAAGCATTAGATACACCTAATCTAATATTTATCTTTAGTTAAGAATTTTTCCCCATGCAAAATGTGTGTAGTGTGGACAGGTTTCACAATAATAATGGAATTTCCCTTTCCTTTTTGAGTTGCATATCATGGGTGCCTTCAATGAAATTTGATGAATTTATGTACATAATCATATTGTGCTGTTATGTTTAATTACTGTTTAGATCAAAGATTAAACAAACTGTTTTGACTTGCCTTACTGGGACTTTCTGATTCAAACATTATCACTTAATGTGGTTATTATCGAATATATCGATTCCTCGTCATCTCCACCAAGGCTTTATATATAAATTTTGTACCTAATCCTTGTTTTGCTGGAAATAAATTGTACATAACGCAGTCCACACGGATTTCAGCTGGGATCAGATTACTTAATTAAGGTTCACATGCAGAATGCTCGAATATACAATCAAACCGTCAACCGATTAAGCCCGACTTGATACGACGTAGATCGATATACATGCAGCTCCGTCGTAATTCTTTTATTGAGGGATTAGTCTTAATAATGTCCCTATTCTCATTAAAACCATTATTATTACAAGTTTCTGACATTCTTTAAAGTATGAAATTGAGAATTTGACGAAATTGATATTTTGAGAAGATCCCATCATGGGTATAAACTTTCCTCCTATTTCATCTTCTCACTCTCGTTTTTTAAGTTCTATAATGTTCATTGCATGCCGGCCTTCATGAGGGTGTTCTGAATGTGAATTCTGGATTTGGTCATACGGCTGGTGCATCACTTGCTAGTCATATGGATGTCTATATCCGATGATGCAGAAGAATATTATACCGGAGTTTGTAGAATGAACACAATAATTAGTTCACAGTGAAGTAAAACCTTGAAGTGTAAGCCAGGCTTTTCGTTTATGGTGACCCAAACATGAAAACGAAAAGCCTGCTTATACATCAAGAGTTACTTCCTCATAAGTTTTTTGGCTGAACGTGGAACTAGGATCAGTCTGAGTTACTTCCTTGATTACATAAGAAGGCAATTTTTGAAGATTCTTTCTTATGTTTGGACCGGTGTGGTTGTCTTTTATAAGATTTATTTTATATACATAACGGTAGGATCTTCGAACAACATGATAATCACAATACACATAGTTGTGTTAAAGTAGAATACCTGAGGAAGCCATTGATTGAATCCAAGAAATCCTCCAAGGCTGCAAGCACACCCGTAGAACAGAATACGATCGAATATATTGGTTTCTCCTTCTTGACCTTTGTGTAATGAATAATAAAATCCTCGAACCAATACTAATGGCTATTGAGTTCCTTTTATAGGTAGAAGGAGGACCAAGGTTCCTAGGTTTTAGAGTTACCAATCAATCTCGACCGTCCATCAAGGAAGAGTTAATAGGAATTAATCCCCTAGAATGGTAACCGAAATATTTAACAATATTCATAATTAACCAAAGTTATTACATGGGCCCACAAGATATTTCTAACTATAGAAATATTCTTACATTCTCCCACTGGTCCATGTGATAATTTATTTAACGGTTAATTATTGAAAAACATAAGCGCGCATAATTGCTAAACAAATTTAATGGTTAAACGTAATACCTTAACCAAGCAAATCACTTATGCGAGTCATGGCAGTGGCACATTGTCCTGTTATCAACATGTTCCCTTCCATGTACCACAACACAAGCAACTTACTTAATCAGGCCTTGAATAGGGATATCATAATGGATGGTCCAGTAATGTCTTCAAAAGAAAACAATTTATGTTAACATACATCCAACAACATAAAAGTATACTAAAGTGGATACAGAAATAAGTTTAGAAGTTATAAAGAGCTCAATCAATGTTCAAAAATAAGCACATAAATTAGCTGAATTCAATAATCAATTACTCCCACAAACCTAGATTTTAATCTTTTCTTTAGAGGTCTTAAAAATGTAATTGTTCATTAAGTGCAAATGCAGACATAATTGTGCTTAAGCGTTAAATGAACAACTATTGTTTTTGAATTTCATAATTCACGCATATATACTCAAGGTTCATTTGTTTTGTTCCCTTCGTATACATATCGTGCTTTAATGCTACGAAGCTAAGACGATAAATTTTGAAATGTAGAGACAAACCTTAAGTCTCTAAGTATCGTAGTCATAAGTATTCAAACTCAATTGTGGGACTAGTATTAATGGATTCTTCCTTTATAGAATCCATACATCCACAAAAATTGAAATCTGAAAACCCAATCAACTCTTGTTGGGTTTGCTAACTAAATATAAGACATAAGTTAAAATAGTATCTCAAAATTCTTGATAGCTTTCCTGTAATTTGTTCTTCGATTCTTTAGGCATTTAGTTAACATATCAACAACTTGTTATAAGTTTCATATGATAATTAAGACGTAATGAAGATTAAATTTATATCGTCTATCCAACATGAAATAAAATATGTTAAATATGTTATTATCTCAAAATTCCTTGAA
Source organism: Papaver armeniacum (assembly GCA_023531295.1). Taxonomy (NCBI): domain Eukaryota; kingdom Viridiplantae; phylum Streptophyta; class Magnoliopsida; order Ranunculales; family Papaveraceae; genus Papaver; species Papaver armeniacum. Next base: position 24,165 of record JAJJWW010016180.1, read on the forward strand.
TATTCGATATATGCATTATATGAGAGCTTTAATAATCCATATGAATCACATGGTAAGCTTCATTGATATCCTTCATTTCAAAAAATATAGAGATATGCATAAAGTCAAGATCACTGCTCGTAGGTAGTATGTCTTAACATACAAGACCAAGAGTATGAATTTCTCCCACTGATCTTGAGGTATATGCATAAATGGTGTAATAATTTCATCCAAAACTTGAAACATTTATAGTTTTGTTGAATTTCATATACCATTATGGGAGGCTGCTTAAATTTCATACTTTGATTTCTAAAATTTGTAGACTAAAATTTATCATTAATAAAGGTTATTTTCACATTTACTTAATGCAACTCTTAGGTCATACTAAGCTACTAACAATACTATGATAATTCTGAATAGGTCTTTCTTTGACACGAGAGAAAAACTTATTTATAATCAATGCATCATTTCAGAGTAAAATCTTTGGAAATAAGTCTTGCTTTATACCGTTTAAAATTGCTATTACAGTCATATTAGGTTAGAAATGCCCACTTTCATACAACCGATTTGTGTCTTTCGAGCAATTAAACAATATCCGAGACTTGACTTTCAACCAATGATTTTTGCTCACATAGCATCAATCCATTAATCAAAATTATTACACATAATATTTGTGAACTTAAAACCGAGTCTTTGCCATTATATATAAAAATGTAATAAATTATTGTAAGAAATACACTGAAAACAACACGAATAACTTTCTTTCAATCTCTGTTGAGACCTTCTTAATGCTGTTTCATGTTGTTATCAAAAAATTTCTTTATTGGCAGTTGTTATATTATGGAGTATTGGATCAGTAATTTGTGGTCTTTCATTATCTAACATTCTGATAATGAGAAGATTCACAATATCTGTAGAAATCTTAAATAAAGGGATCATTATCATGATTTCTTGAACATATATATCCACGTACTCCCACTGATTATGCCATCATTAACGAATTTATATTTTCGATTTTAATAAGTCTCATACTACGGTTAGAACGTTAAATAATACCATTTGGATTATTTAGGAAAACCAATGAACCAATAATAGTTTCCAAATCCAATTTTCATTCTTTGGAATGTAAGCCCTCACCTCCAACTGAATAACCATAACTTAAAGGTGATTTAAACTAGGTTTCCAACCATTCTAGTCCAAAGCGTGTCTTTGAAACTGCTTTACTCGGAAATCTATTTAAATTACACAGTTGTTGAAAGAACATACATTCACTAATATGTGTTCATTATGCATAACTCATCATGCTTCTAACCGTTTTCATAAAAGTATGATTTTGCCTTTTGTTATACACCATTATGCCAAGGATAAGCTGGCCTTGTATATTGAGCAACAAATCCAAACTTTTGGAGATACTACGTAAAAGATTTAGGATATTATCCTGTTTTGTCATACCTTTCATAATATTCACCACCTTTATCAGACTTTATGATTTTCACTTTATCTATAATTGCCTCTCAATTTCAATAATGAATGTTCGAGAAAACATCCACAGATTTCATAATGCAATTGATAGATGTACACAGTAACGCGAAAAATCATCAGGTGATAAACAAATTTATCTTCCAAAAAATGGACCATTAAAAGTTTACAAAATAATCAACAATTAATAAGAACAAAAGCTGAAATTTATAATAGAGATAAATGACAATTAAGCTTACAATAGTTTCATACCTTCAATAAGATTCTCCCGTGGGTAAAACCTTATCAAGGAACAATGTGAGACATGAAAAACATTAGTACATATGTTACCTTCTCATACACACAACATTATGTTTGTTTAATACCACAACTAGAATCACATGTGGGAGAATCTCGTCCTATCATGTATTAACAAACTCAAATAATTCTAATGTTCAACCTAATACATCGGAATGATAGTCACTGTGGGTAGCTATTATTTTACATGTATATGAAACATTTAGATAAACTTAATACTTGTTTAAACGTGTGAACCAAAACTACTTGTGAGCAACATTGTTCTAATCGTTAAGTCAAACTAAAAGGACTCAAAATATACAATACTTACAAGATAAGAGTTTAATATCACTGTGGTGATAACTAAACAATCCAGCAAATATGTACAATTAATTGCAAATATCACACTAGATTTTCTTGTGATATTGCATGGTCCTAATCAATGATATGGATATCCTTGATCTGATCATAAAGTTAGTCGATTATAAACAATTATGAGTAACCCTGAAACATTAATCATAAGCATTTATTCAAAAAGCATGTCATATATAATTTGTGAAAATGTCAACACGCTTTAATTGAAAAATATCCAAAAGTATTGAACTTTTCGTAAACTAGAATTGAGCATTAAGCAAGTCTATAAGTATAATTCAATAATGAAATTTCGTGGAAGGAAATTCTTTGAGGCATCGCTCATTTAAATCTGATACAAGCTTAAAGATCATGATAAATAACGGATATATGATGAATTAATATGAAAGGTGTTAAATAGTCAATGAATATCATTTTCACAAATATGGAGAAATTTATCAAAAAAAAATAAAACCTCAATTTCCATAGAGGATGCAATAAGTTTTGGACAACATAATGAAAAAATTCATGAAAATATGAAAAATTCGTAATAGGTTACACAACTCGATAATGATTTAATTTATGTAAATTTTCTTTTATGCACTTTTAAGAAATAACGTAAAATCATGTGCCAATTATTTAATTACCATAATGTATGATCAAATATTGTACACTTCAATGTTATCTTAAACATGTGAAATCAAATTACCCGTGGGTAATTGTTGTTCTAATACATTTAAGAAAAACAATATTATAAGCACTTGCCTGTGGGTAATTGTTGTTCAAATACATTTAAGCAAAACAATATTATAAGCACTTGACATTATAACGATTATGACTGGAAAATTATTTGACATCACTGTGGTAATTGCCAAACAACTCAACAATAATGCCGTAATAACTACTAAACCTTGCCTTTACGGCTTGGCGTATTCGTGCTTACAATAAAATTATTATTATTGTTAAGATAAAACACTCTAGTATCCCTACGGTGATAACTAAAGAATTATGACCTAAGAATCTTAAGCACAATTATTTTATACGTACAATTGAAATTATCATCAACATTGGGATGAAATTCATACCATAATGTACGTACACATAAACCATATCGTAATGCACACCCAATTTTAATAGTGTCAAAAATGGTTATAATCATAAAATTTTAAATAACCAACTTTTAAATTCCATTAGTTAAAGTCAACATGGTTGGTCAACACAGACTTAATCGGTCCTAGTTAATGGACCTAAAACATTATTGGCTATATATGGATTAAGTTAACCAGAATTTAGTATTAGTTAAATAACAATCAGGGCCCATTAATATTAAGTTTGTTTAAATGTTTTAACGGTTACGGAACAAAACCTTAGAACAACCACTAACATTACTAATCCACAGGCATGTATAATTATTCTCTTGTGATTGCACAAAACGATGTAGACTTACAATGACATGTTAATATAACATAATACTTTAGTATCACTGTGGTGATAACTAAAGAGGATACAATTCAAACATTTTGATGATCTAAACATGTTATCATACAATAAGATTTTATACATGTTCATATTGTATCATATTTGAACCCAAAATCAGAACTCAAACAGCCAAAGTCAACAGTCAAACTTGTGAAAGTCAATAGATAAAGTCAACAACGGAAGTCAAACAGTCAGTCAAAGTCAACCGCCAACATCGTAAGTCAAACGGACAGTCCAAGTCAAACATTATGGTCAAATGTTTTCTTAATGTCAAACCAAACCAAGAAGATTTTAAAAAACTTATGGGCTTGTCCAAAACAGAACCGAACATACATTTCATGTTTATGTTGTAGTTAAGAAATATTAAACCAAGCCCAATAAACTTTCATAACATTAGAGTGAGCCCATACACATTATATCATAATTATAAACCTTTCATTTTTCATAAACGTTTCATCTTCACATAACCGTAGTCGCATACTTCGCATATTAAACAAACGTTTTGAGTACTTTACACATGAATCAAACAAAATAGACTTTTATTCGTGAACTAATCACATCAAAAAATCATACAAGATCATATCAAGCTATTGTAGGTGAGCCCATATAATCAACATGATCTAAAACTTTAAAAAAAATAGCCGCATGATTTATTTGCTCAATCAATAAAAAGTTGAATATCAATCACGTAAGACAAATCGTACATAAACATGATTATATGTAATCAAACATACATACTATGGATTGATATAAACACAACAATTGCATACAACATCATGGGAAATCATGGAAATCTAAACCAGGCGCTCGATGCCAAATATAAGATTTATTTTATATACATAAGGGTAGGATCTTCGAACAACATGATAATCACAATACGCATAGTTGTGTTAAAGTAGAATACTTGAGGAAGCCATTGATTGAATCCAAGAAATCCTCTAAGGCTGCAAGCACACCCGTAGAACATAATACAGTGGAATATCTTGGTTTCTCCTTCTTGACCTTTGTGTAATGAATAATAAAATTCTCGAACCAATACTAATGGCTATTGAGTTCCTTTTATAGGTAGAAGGAGGACCAAGGTTCCTAGGGTTTAGAGTTAGCAATCAATCTCGACCGTCCATCAAGGAAGAGTTAATAGAATTAATCCCCTAGAATGGTAACCGAAATATTTAGCAATATTCATAATTAACCAAAGTTATTACATAGGCCCACGGGATATTTCTAACTATAGAAATATTCTTACATCTTTTTCCAAATAACATACACCTCTACGTCTTGTATGGACCTATTGTGATTTCCCCTTGGGTAGGACGACTACCGCAGTAATAAAGGAATTGCAGCAGTTCCATGTTCTTTCTCCCATATTTATGTTTCAGCTGCAGTCACTAGCTACCATTGTTTTCATATGTATGTTACGTATGTTGCGATGATGTAGAAACACAAACAAGAGATTATTTTGATTAGTTGATTTGTGAATTACGCAACAACTTTCAGAATAATCAAAATACTTTCAGAATAATCAAAATACGACATGGGACCAGCAGTATCGGGGCATTAGCCCACATAAGTCGTTTATATTGTGAGCACAAAATCTATAACATGCATTTGTAGCCTGCGTAGGGTTGTATTTTTGCTTTAGCTTTCCCAATTCTGTTTATGGGAGGCTTTTCTTACTGTCTGGATCATGCTGCGGAGCGTGACAGCCTTTTTTTGTTTCTTGTTTTTTTCCATGCCTCCTCGGCACTTTGGTTTGTATATTAAATCTTACTAGTTGGTCACCCGTGCGATGCACGGGTTTGTTTACTATTTGTGGAATATTGAATACTCTTTTTATATAGAGAATATATTACATAAGGCAAACTGTTGCCATTTTTTTCATTTTAGTTTCATAAGGCAAATTGTGTCGTGTAGTGAAGACTTACACTCACTCCTTCAAATGAAAGAAAAGGTGATTGAGTTTGGGGTGAAACGTGGTTTCCCTCTACCCATAGTATGACCAAATTTGATCAAGTCTTTCATTTTGAAACAGACTCTCAACCCCATATCCCTTGATATAATAGAGATCGGACGTGGTCACAAATAGTTGAACTAATACATTTAGGGTGCAAGAAAATAACTACCCAAATTCGACTGTACCATAGATAACATTTGTTCATTGGATGAACCAAAATTTTGAGTCGGATTGTGAAGTTTTAATAAAATCCATCAATGAATCAACATATTATGTTCATTGGATGAACAAAAATTTGGTTTTAGATATTCAGTTTTTATTAAATAAAATTAGTAGACGAAAGTATGTCTCAGTTAAGAAAGAGGTTAATAGAGTGGCTGATAAACTTGCTAAGAGAGCTAGAACATTACAGTCCAATTTTGAATTTCAGAGTGATCTTTCTCAAGACATACATAATTGGGTTGATCAAGATATTGATGTAATCTATCATTGAAATAAATAAAATTCTTATTTGAATCAAAAAAATAAATAAATAACATTGTACCCCTTTTTTTAAACATAGTTCTTAATAAGTAAAAAAACAATTTGAGAAAATCTAATCGGCTTTAGCAACACACAAGAAGGCAGACACAAGAAAGATCAAATTTTCAATTCCTCCCCGCACATATTGCGTCCCTTGGTGCATAGGTCCTCAATTATGGAATTTGATCTTTCTATTTGTGTAATGCATTTAGTAGATAAGTAAATGGGTCTACACCACCGTCTTCAAATTCTTGTTTTGGCGATCACTTAGCGGGCTTCTGGGTAATTAAGCTTGCCTACCTTGAAGATTAAACAGTGATGTAGGACTACTTGAGTACCGATTCATCTGACACCCTGTGCACGACATCACATCCTTATTTTCCACCCTTTCTTTGTGCACCCGTTACAACCTAAGTAATTGGGTACACTAAATAATTGGGTTGCAGTTGTTTAGATACCGCAAACATAAGTACGATGTATTAACATAAAGATCGGAACTCTGAAATTCATAAAACACATTTATAAGAAACAAAATAGTTTACTTGGAGGAGATCCTCCTCTACCACCAATGAAGCTTATTGCACCACCCTTTAGTCTAAACCCAACATCATTACCAACCTCACGTCCACTTCCATGGAGACCACTCAAAGAGGCAGACTACACAACTTTGGAGGCCCCGTGATACTGCTCGATATTCCTCCGAAAATTGCCATTTAGTGGGAATTTTCAAGTACTTGTAACTGGTAGCTGGCTATCTCAACAGGGGTGATACGCGGTAATTCTTAAATTTCTCGTAGGACAAAGAACTCGTCAACTTAACAGTACACTGTAGTCCAACTTTAAATTTTGAGAAATAAAAAAAAAAAAAACTGATATTTTGAGAAAATGGCAACTTTGACTTGCTTCAAGACTCTAATGTTCTTTTAAATGCCATAAGGATAATTACTTGGCAAACTAAATTGAGTCATTTATATATGAGTAAATTTTGAACACAAATGAATAGAGACGTGTTCCAACTATGACTCACTTCAAAAGTTTTGTGTTCATGCACATGCCATAAGGATAATTATTTAGCAAAACTAAAATGATTCATTTATATTCCAATAAAGATGATAAAATTTGAAACAACCTAAATTTCCAGTGGACTTTTGCGGTTAACATTCGGACACTTTACAATCATTTTAAAGTTAGTATTTGAACATCATATATATTACGGCTCTAGGAATATCCAAATACTTCCACCAAAGTTAACCATCTATTGCACAACTTAACCAGTTTACCTTTTTTTAGCTAAGTTTAATCATTTCACCTTGTGTGTGATAAAGAGGGAACATGTACTTTCTGGTTGGTAACATCGCACATTGATAATCAGATCCTGCAAATAGGACACAACGGCACACATATAATATCACTGAGCAAAAGGATGTTCTCTCTGACTTAACATCCTTGTGTGATGCTACCAAGGATATCATAGCTAGTAGCACACATATAATATCCTTATGGACTCCCAGTTTGTTAGTAAAAGCTGTGAACGGTCTTTCGATATGCATATAATATAATTACATCCTATACACCATTTAAAAAAAGGAATGGGTAAGCACCATTAAAATCCAAGTCCACCTTCACTTCCACACCTTTTTTGCTGCAGTGAAACTCGATAACAACTCAACGTATGATTTTAAGTTAGAGATATATACTTACTTGAAAACACTACAACTTTCCTAGCACATCTAGCAAATGACACCATGTAAACTGACACTGATATCTACCACTATGCTCCTCCAAGTCCCCATTAATTTGCTGAGGTGGTGAATTTGCTTCTTTACCCAGTTCGCTCATGGCCTCGTCTTTGTCATCCACACTGCCTCAATACTATTCACGTAATCCATGTGTACACCTAAACAGATCAAACCTATCAAACGTAATTTGAACATGAATAAATTTTTCATCAGGAGCTCCAATAGAAGATACAGTTAAATATTCACACGTATCTTCTGCAGTCTGAACTATAGGAGGGATCGTGATTAAAACTTAATGACATGATAAAGTTCATAACTTCAAAAACTAAAGGTAATACTGCGTTCAATTCCATAAGCGTCTTATTTCATGAACTCTGTTTCTGGCTATGTTTGTATTTGTATAGAGAATCAAAAACATATGTATAAAGGCGAAGTTATTTGGTCATCAGCTGATTGCTACAGCAATACTAAGGGACATGCCAACCAAAAATCCCAACAAACAGTAAAAGTAATTTAAACTCTTATATTCATGTTGTTCAACCAAATCAACGATCTTGAACAAAAGCACATCCATTATTTAGACTGTAAAATATCCAGGCTATAAAAATCAAAGAAAAACCTTAGAAATGCCAACAGAAAAATGATCTCACAACGGCTAACCCGATTACATACAATCCTAAACATTTGATCCTTAAGAATACCTGTAAAGCATGAACGCAAATCAGTTAGCTGAGAACACCTGCAAATTATTAAGAATTATTAAAGGAAATCAGTTAGCAAAACCTCGAATTATAAAGAAATAAAGAGGAAAGAAAAAACCCTAACAAGAAAAAACCTAAAAAAATACGGAAAAGAAGAAAAGAAAAAAAGAAAAAAAAAAGATTTTGTTATCTTATGCGGAGGTCACCAATGCCTGCAAAAAAAAAACTGAAAGAAAAATCGGAGGTCACCAATACCTGCAAAATGAAAAACAAAACTGAAAGAAAAAAAAATCTCAAAAATACCCAAAAGCTTGATTTCACCATTAAAACGAAAACCATAAATGAGGTATATACGTGAGTTCAGAATTAATACCATGAAGCTTCAAATAAACTAATATTATGCTCCCGTTTCACCTTGTCTTAGCAAGCTCCCATTGTCGCAACCATTTGAGCCAATTGATTATACGGTACATGCATAACCAAAAAACAAAAATCAGATAAAAAATATTAAATCCCAAAGAAACATAAGAAAACAAAACAAAAAAACAAATACCAAACCCGTAAGAGAAAAGCTTTTATTCGAAGGCTTTATATAGAGAGTCACCAAACCTGGAAGCTCCTGTAATATGGAAATAATATCAACTAATTTCTAAAACTTACTCTTTTAGAAAATTTTCTTTTACTTTTACTATGGAAATAATACAGGGAAAAACACTCCATATTTAGAATTTTCAAAAGTGAAAAGCCTCGATCCCATTAATATCTACCAAAAGAATCGTGTTTATATTTTCGGGATACATATATCTAAAATTTCTGTATTATTTTTGGTCACTTAATATTCTTTACGGAATAATCGATATTTAGAAAAATAAATTTTGATTGTCTATTGCAGTTTCCCATTGATGTTGTTTTTCTTTATACCATGTCGAAACACTCCATGATTTTGTATTAACGATTTTTTTTTTATCTATTGTTGGACAGGATTAACAATCAATTATTTTATGGAAGAGGAAGCACTGTTCGGTCCACACAGGTAAGTATCAACAATTCTATATGTTTTATTTTAAAAATTTAATCACTGATTTAAATTTGATCAAAAGCCTACTTTCATTGGAAGTGTAATTATTTGCAATTTGTAAATAGGGGTTTTAATTATCGGGAGTTTGGAGTTGTAATTAGGGTATATCATAAGAAATGTAATTGGACATTAGACAATCGGATAATATTCTTTTTTAATTTTTATATGATCGATTTAATTTTATGATTAAATCACGATGATTACTGCATATCTTGATGTGTTTTTTTTCCAAGATATTTGTTAATTTTAATTAATTTCGATTTTTTTTTTTGTGATGTTATATTTTTTTTGTAATGTAATTCAATTATATAGATTTTTCTCAAATATATATATTTGCACAATTTTAGGTAATTATTTTCTAGAATGTGATTAGTCAATTACTATTATTTTGTTGGTCCAAAAGATTCTCCTTAAATTTTATTGGCTGAAATTTAAAATGGTGGGGCCAGAATCAACCAGAAGTTCCGATTAACCACAGCGCTCCAAAAAACTTTGTTTTTATATAGAGAATTTCAAAAAAAAAAAAAAAAAAAAAAATCTTTTCGGAAAAAAAAAAAATACTCAGAACTCTAAGCCGAGAACCTAGTTCTCGCGAGCTAAGCCGTTCTTGCCATGACGTAGCTCATTGCTGGATTATAGAGAAAAATGCACGCCAAACAATGTAAGCTATACGTTTTTCTTCTGTTTCCTCGTGTTTCACACCAGCACAACTCCCTCTCAAATTCATGCCTTCCTCTCGCTTCTTTTTTATTCTCTTTCTCTTTCTACTGTTTGGTATTCCAATTTCCCATGCATCTTGTTTCACTTTATCCATCTATATACAGTAGGCCTATAGGTTGAAACTGTTTGAATTTTGGGATGGAAGCTTTGCTCTAGTTTTACATCTCTGCAACACACCATCAACGGCACCCTGCAACTGAAGATGCCAGCACAATTTTCCCTTAATCATTGTGAGTTTTAATTCAATTTCTAGTTATACATGCACTGTTCTTAATAATTAGAATTTGTTGGTTTGATTTTACTTGTTCTATATGAAATTTATTGTGCAAAGCATGATTTAATCTCTGAATAATAGCAAATTATCTTCACCTTGTATGTCAAGCATCCATGGAAGTTAGAATAATTCATTCTTTGTTGTCTATTCAAGTCTGTGTGAACTGATTTAGTTCAATCTATGATGATCTATGGCTATGCTCTAGAAAGATATAGGTGATGTTAAGGACTGAAATTTTAGTTTTGGTATAATTATTAAATAAAGTGTATGACTAAGAGATGGATAATTACAGTAAAGAAACAAAATCTAAAACCAATATAATGATAAACAAGGGCTTCAAATCCCTAAACAAGATTAATATGAATATGGGAGTGGAAGAGCACAGTTAGATTGTTTTTTCATATTTTTTTACATTGTTTGCCTTTACAGGAAAGGTCAAGGATTTGATCGATAAACATACTGATGATCTGCAACACTTCAGACGTTGGACAATGGAAAGCCCAATGAACAGGCTGCTCAAATTGAAGTACCAGTGTTCTCACGTCTATTTAGATATTATGCCAGCGAGTTAAAAACCCCACGGAAACTAATTCAGCTTTCTTAAACTTTCTAGTTGTTGATAGTCTTCTTTAGCCTTTTCTTAGTTATTTCAACAGTCAGGTGGATAAGTTTGTTCACAAGTTCTTTCCCGAGTATGAATCACCTGGCGTTGCGTTCAGGCTTTCTAACACGTGTGAGACATCAACTTTCCTTAAAGCAACCACACTTACGAAGCAAGAAGAAATAGTCCAATCTAGTCGCTATACTGCCTCACAGTCAATGACACCTGCTGGCTTACTGACAGCACAGATTAGTAGTGGTAGCCCGTCCAATCTGGATGGGATCAATAAGATGTATGTTTCACCTGAAGGCACAATATATGACGCTACCAAGAGTTCATGTGGGATGAATCGACAGGCGTGGTCGGGGCACAGGGCCTTGATGAACACTTGGGATTGGGTTGATAATCATGTCAGGCTGATGATTAACGCTCTAAGGTTCGTGTTTTTGCGCGAACTTACTGCTGACGCTGGCAACAATCTGAATGTTGCTTTGTCCAACTTGGTTGACGGCCGAATCACTGTTGACCGCAACCAATATTTTACTGACGATTACCCGGCCACTAACGAGTGGGAGTGGCCATGTGGGACTGCTGACGATGCTTTGCCGACTTTCACACACTTGACAGCTGCTACACCTGAAGATGGAACGCCGGTGATGGATTTGCGCGGTCTCAGTCAACAAGAGGCTTCCTTCATGCTATTGATGACTGGCACATGGAGGCGCCGGTCTAGGTACAGGCTGGATTTTGCATTGCCACGTTTGGCTGAAACGTTGCAGTTTCGTCATCCAGTGGACGTTAGCAATTTCAGTTTTACTGAAGCGTCACCTGCTCCTCGACCTCCAGCACCACCCCTGGCAACTAAGGAGCTCGCTTGGGGAGCTCTGAGGAGATACGTTACGTAGAACAGGCTGTTCGGGCAGTTCAGCACGGCCTTGTACATGGTATGTGCGATGGCTTACCAGTTCTTGCCACCAACAGCGGAAGATACTTATTGGCTGTCTCTTGAATGGAAAGCTTCACTGCCTGCTTTTCATCCTATCCGCGGAAGGTATGTTCTTTTGAATGATGGGGAGCCGATTACGATCAGCTTTAGGGCTTTATCTGAATGGAACTTCATCAACAACCAAATTGAGAAGGTGAACTTGATGGCTTTAATATTTAGCCAGGCTGCACACACTGGGCTGGCAGTTAGATCAACTCGACGCGGCCTGGAAGACTATCCGTCTGATCTTTACAGTACGGAAGGCGTCTTTTATTCCGCCGTCAACATGTTTTCAGCGGCCGCTTCGGAATGTGCTCAATTGCAGGTGCCGCTTTCTGGAATGTCTGATGTCTACCTCTACTGCACAGAGGATTTTGAGCGATATTCTACTACTCGTCATGTAGTGACCACCAATACTGCTCAAGGTGACCTTGCGGGTCATGATTCTGAGGTAGTATGTGTTGGGGAAGATAGCCAGGTCCGCGTGTTAGTTAGGTGGATGCCGCTACCGGGGGTTCCTCTACTGCTACTGCCATTGCACTGCTTTCCGTACAAGACGCCCTTTGAACTAAAAGGGAAACTTGATCCGGCTGATGGCAAAGCGTATTGTAATCACTGGTCTGTTGAGTGGCACAAGGCATGGGAAGTCGCTCATCTTTACAACCTGGGGGGATATTCCCTTCGTTATATTGATGACGACGGAGTGTCAGGGCCTAGATCATTTATAAGCCCAGTGGCGACTCATTTCACTTGGCCTGTAATGCGCAAACCTGACCGCCATGATGTGAAGGCTTGTATAAGTGGCATGACTGAATCAGAAAAGGTCATTCTTCATATTGATGATGTTGTGACAGCGTTCTTCCAGAAGGTGATGGACTATGAGACGAAAGTGCTAGGGCGTGGAGTGGCAGCTGGAACGGGAGTGCGCGCCGTGTCGATTTTAGAGTACGGTGCCGCGTACATATTGTCGTTGGAGACTTGGGATAAGATGAAGGTCTATCCAAGCATTGGCAGGCTCCGGGGATATATCAGGAGGCTGAAGGATAGGTTTGAGTTCACTGATGATACGCCTGAGGCAGGCAGGAGATAGGTAGGCAGCCGGACTTGACTCGGCGCTTACGGATAACTATATAGCTGTAAATGCAGGATCTTATGTTATGTAAAATGGCTATAGTAGTAGTTGTAATTACTGGTTCTTTTGGTGCTTTTATGGTTCTGGAATCATCCCTGGTAGAATTCACTCTTTTTGAGTACTTAACTATAAGGTGTAATGGTTCTTGTCTCTCTCTGATCATCTCCAACTTTCTTTCACCTCGTAAAATACATTGTCAGATTAACTGATGTCTACAGAAACATAATATCTGTCTTCATTTACTCCTACGCCTTAAAAACATTAGTTAAGCTTATATACAATTCAATATGATGCATAAGTTTCATTTAAAAGCAAAGAAAGAACCAGTCCCAACAGCCTTTCTCAATCACAATTTCCTTTGGCAAATTGCCTTTTCAGACTACGACATGTAGCAATACATCTTTTTTTTACCTGGCTAAATTGGGGCCTATGCCCATTAATTTGGCCTACGACTACATGACAAAAAAAAGGTCAATGAAAAGTAAAAAAACCCACCCCTTATCCAATTATTTTAAAAAATTACTAATTTACCCCTTGATTAATTAGTGTATCGGGTGATTAATTGATGTTAATCAAATTAAACTAAAAATTAAACTAATTGTTATTCTCGTGATTTTTTATTTATTTATTTATTTTTATTTTTGAAAAAATTCAAACTAGAATCGGTATATGTTCGTGCTCTCATAAATCGATTCAGGGTTGATTTTTTCAATTCACAAAAAAAAAAAAAAAACCATAATCGGTTTTTACAAATGTACAAAAAAAAAAACGATTATGGGAAAGAAAAAAAAACAAACATAATTTAAATCATACTCGATTTCAGTTCGCGTATAAATTCATATACTCATTTTGAGATCGAGTATGAAATCATACTCGTTTTGAAATTGTGTAAAATCATACTCATACTCATTTTCAATTTGGGTATAACCAAAATCGATTATTGACATTGCACAACAAGAATCGGTTTATAAAAGTGCTCATGTAATCCGATTCTAACAAAAAAAAAAGATACAGAAAAATTGTGAATTTTTTCTTACAACAATCGGTTTACTCGACACACATATAAAATCCGATTCTAGCATTATACATCAATAATCGGTTTTTATAAGTGCTAATGTAATCCGATTATGGGCTACGCGGTTATGAATTCAAATGGTAGACAATCGGGCTATGTGGATATATTAATATTGACCGATTCTGGTTCAAATTTCTCGAACCACAAAACATATCCTGGACAATCGGTCTTTGTGGGCATGAGCATAAACCGTTTCTATTTGCAATCGGATCACATGTATATTAACGTTAACAGATTCTGGTAAATCAGGAAAAGTTTGATTTCAAATTTTCAATTTTTGAGCGATTGCATGTGTTGATGGTGGTTTTTAGCTTAGGGTTAAAATCGTAAAACTATGCATCTGACATGACGTCACTATGACCACTAGCACACTTATTGAATCAAAACGGCATGCCTACGTAAGAATTACCAGGGGTACCTTTTTTTTTATATACGTGTGTCATGTTCCACGGCAGAACCATTAGTATTAACAAACATCACCTTTGTATATGCCAAACCCTAATTCTCCCACCGTGCCAATGGCAAACCATGCCGGCGACGTCTCTGCACCAAGGCATGCCAACCATGCCAGCCGCACCACCGTGCCAATAACCATGTCGGCCACGTCTGCTGCCAAGGCATGCCAACCATGCTAGCCGCACCACCGTGCCAATGGCAAACCATGCCAGCCCACGTCTCTCGTGCCAAGGCATGCCAACCATGCCAGCCGCACCACCGTGCCAATGGAAAACCATGCCAGCCACGTCTATGCGCCAAGGCATGCCAACCATGCCAGCCGCACCACCGTTCCAATGGCAAACCAGGCCAGCCATGTCTCTGCGCCAAGGCATGCCAACCATGCCAGCCGAATCACTGTGCCAATGGCAAACCATGCCAGTCGCGTCTCTGCGCCAAGGCATGCCAACCATGCCAGCCGCACCACCGTGCCAATGGAAAACCATGCCAGCCACGTCTCTACGCCAAGGCATGCCAACCATACCAGCCGCACCACCGTGCCAATGGAAAACCATGCCATCACGTCTCTGCGCCAAGGCATGCCAACCATGCCAGCCGCACCACCAGGTGCCAATGGAAAACCATGCCAGCCACGTCTGCGCGCCAAGGCATGCCAACCATGCCAGCCGCACCACTGTGCCGATGGCAAGCCATGCCAGCCACTTCTCCACGCCAAAACAAAGGGTTGCAATAATCAACGGCTACCCTTCTCTTTGAGATGCAGATCTCGACCATCCAAGTTCGCCACCTAACGCATGGCAACTTGCGGCCCAAAGCCAAACACCACGGTTTGCACTAAACCCTAGTTTGGGCCGCGCCTATACCATGCCAGCCTTTCCTTCATGTCACTGGCTTCCAAAAAGAAGGGTTGCAACGATCAACGACCACCTTTCCATCTAAGATGCAGATCTTAACCGTCCAAGGTCACCAGCTAACGCGTGGCAACTTGTGGCCCAACGCCAAGCCTTAATTGTGGTCGCGCCTAACTACACCAAAATCCTAGCTTGCCGGCCATACTTTCATGCCGCCAGCTACCAAACGAAGGATTGCAATAATAAACGCCTACCCTTCTCTTTGAGATGCAGATCTCAACCACACAAGTTCGCCACCTGACGCATGGCAACTTGCGGCCCAAATCCAAACATCACGGTTTGCGCCTAAACCCTAATTTTGGTCGCGCCTACTCTATGACCAAGCCATGCTCAACGCTGGATGCTACAAATGAAGGGTTGCAATAATCAAAAGTTACTCTTCTCTTTGAGATGCAGATCTTGAACACACAAGTTCGCCACCTGACACATGGAAACTTGCGGCCCAAAGCCAAACATCACGGTTTGCGCCTAAACCCTAATTTTGGCCGCGCCTACTCTATGAGCAAGCCATGCTCAACGCTGGCTGCTACAAACGAAGGGTTGCAATAATCAACGGTTACCCTTCTCTTTGAGATGCAGATCTCGACCACACAAGTTCGCCACCTGACGCATGGTAACTTGCGGCCTAAAGCCAAACATCACGGTTTGCGCCTAAACCCTAATTTTGGCCGCGCATACTCTATGACCAAGCCATGCTCAACGCTGGCTGCTACAAACGAAGGGTTACAATTATCAACGGCTACCCTTCTCTTTGAGATGCAGATCTCTACCATCCAAGTTCGCCACCTAACGTATGGAAACTTGCGGCCCAAAGCAAAAACATCACAGTTTGCACCTAAACCCTAATTTTGGCCGCGCCTACCCTATGGCAAAGCCATGCTCAATGCTGGCTGCTAAAACAGAGAGCTGCAATAATCAACGGCTATCCTTCCCTCTGAGATGCAGATCTCGACCGCTCAAGTCCGCCACCAAAATTGCGGCCCAAAGCCAAAACATCAAGGTTTGCACCCAAACCCTAATTTTGGCCGCGCCTATTCTATGGCAAAGCCATACGGACTCTACCATGGCCATTGGCATGCCACCATGCCACACGTAACACCATGCAACACTTTTTTCCATAAAAACACTCGAGACATCTAACACATGTCACAAATCTGGGGGATGCCCATAAAGGGTATTGGTTTGGCGGTTTACATCGTGCGGCGTACACTACGCCCCTTACATGAAAGTGTCATAAGCATAAGGCGGTTAGTAAATACAGGGAGTAATAGTGAAAACGTGTGACGGACCAGAAAATTACGCCTTTGGCGCGTTGCCCCGCAGGCCGTAACTCCCCCGGTACGCCATGATGAAGCTACGATCCGGGCCTTAAGGCTAGGCAAATCCACGTCCATTTGCCCTTGCAAGCATGCTCGCGGAGCATGGTGCATCTAACTTAGATTCCACACCGTTCCCAACTTACCCTTGTTCGAGAAGGCCTTATTAAGTAAGCAAAACTTTCTTAAAACGGCAAAAAAACGGCCTTTGAGGCCCTAAACGATGGAATTTGGCTAAATTCTTGTGACCATGTATAGATCAACATGTCTTGATCTTTGGGTCGTTTCCCATCAAAATGGAATCCTCTTGAGCTAAATCACGACACCGGGTTTTAGCCTATGTCGAACGCCTTGATAGGAAGTATGAGCATCCGGTGAATGGAATGCAACTTGCCTCATCAAGTTTGGCCACAATCATCTATTGCGTCGAGCTACTGAGCAGGATGATATGAGAGGCCAGAATGTCGCAATCATCTCACAGTTAGATGATATGAGCGACAAAGTGCTGCACCGGCAATGTTGCGACTCATTGCGGATGCCTACATACCCTTCCCTACTCTAAAGGGATCAAGCACAGACCGTAGTTCATCCACGAAGGGACAAGCAACTTATTCCAACTCGTTTGCTAGGCCGTGGCCAAGCAATAATAGAAATGGCCTAGTCCGTATAGGCCGTTCCGTCGAAATGCATCCAAGTGATGCATGTTTGGTCCGCAATATGGCATAACGATGCCTAAGCATCAAATGCCGTCTTCGCGAGGCTACACAACTATAAATGAGCCTTAGGCATCATTTATACTCTTCCGGGTAAGCTATGAAGCTTACTTGGTGCATAGTCCGCATAAGCACCATCAACCAACTACCCCTCCCTATATATGTCTTAATGGAATTTCTACAAGTATGGAAAGGGGACCAAAATCTTTCATCAACTCCCCGTTTACTATTCATGGCCGTTGCCATGTATCTTCCTGAATAACCGGCCAAGATGGTTGTACATTCAGTCATGGCTCACATGCCAGTTCCATTGTACGGCCATGTGGGCCGTCCATCGCAACCCGATGTCCGGCCATGTTGGCCGTCCACTTCCAACCCCATGTCCGGCCATGTTGGCCGCCCACTTCAACCCGATGTCCGGCCATGTTGGCCGTCCACGCCAACTCGATATCCGTCCATGTTGGCCGTCCACTTCCAACCCGATGTCAGGAAATCCCGCCGTCCACTTTCAAGGTCATCTACCCAATCGACCTAATGCATAATTTGATGCAAGATTGGCTTTTGGCCAATGTAGCTTCCAACCAATGCCATATTGGCCTTAGCCAATATGCATATGCGATGTGCCTTACTTGGCACCGAGATATGGCCTGTGGCCAAATGCATCTCACCATGCAAAGGAAGCTTTGGATGAAGCTTCATCACAAGAAAATGGCGCATCTTTTAGCATGCACCATGCTAAAAACACGGGGTGTTACATTATCACACCCTTCAAAGAATTTCGTCCCCGAAATTCAAAACCAAAACTATTGTGGACAATCTCTTCGAGTTGGATTTCCTTCCAAAAGTCCCATACCAGATGCTCAGAAATCACGGGTTTCTTCAAGTTGTCATGAACAACAATTTAGACCTTCTGAGCACATGTCCCATACCACCTGCCCAGGAATCCAAAAAGTGCCCATAACAAAACCAAGAATCGCAATTGGCCAGTGCCAAGAGGATATCTTGACAAGGTATCCTAGATAGCATCCCATACTACCACCCAGGAATCCCTAAGGTTCACAAGTTGAAAGATGTCATCGAAATGACAAGGCAAAACTCAACGCAATACTGTGAGGACCAATGTCTAATGCCAGTGCAGTTGGATGCAAGCCACCGTCACGGGAGTTCTTAGGGTTGCCACTCGTAAGTAGGATGCTAGCCGGGCCTGACAACGCACACCCTTGGCCGGTGCTAACGTGTGGGGATGATCAGTCCCATTGTCTACCCACCGTCCCAGACGGTCTTCCGGATGCTCTTAAGAGGGGTGCCACAGAGGCCTGGCAAACTCACGGTACTTATACAAGCTCAACTCGATTTGCAAAGTAATTTTCCCAGCAGTTACAAACTCTTTCCCGCGCATAAGTTGGCCTACTCTCCAACTTTAAGTTTTCCGTTAAGGAAAATACTTGTGGACAAATCCACTACGCACAGTCCAAGAGTTATCTCGGAACTTGCTCTGATACCAACTGTGACGGACCGGAAAATTACGCCTTTGGCGCGTTGCCCCGCCGCAGGCCGTAACTCCCCCGGTGCGCCATGATGAAGCTACGATCCGGGCCTTAAGGCTAGGCAAATCCACGTCCATTTTCCCTTTCAAGCATGCTCGTGGAGCATGGTGCAGCTAACTTAGCTTCCACACCGTTCCCAACTTACCCTTGTTCTGATAAGGCCTTATTAAGTAAGCAAAACTTTCTTAAAACGGCAAAAACGGCCTTTTGAGGCCCTAAACGATGGAATTTGGCTAAATTCTTGTGACCATGTATAGATCAACATGTCTTGATCTTTGGGTCGTTTCCCATCAAAATGGACTCCTCTTGAGCTAAATCACGACACCCGGGTTTTAGCCTATGTCGAACGCCTTGATATGAAGTATTAGCATCCAGTGAATGGAATGCAACTTGCCTCATCAAGTTTGGCCACAATCATCTATTGCGTCGAGCTACCGAGCCAGATGATATGAGAGGCCAGAATGTCGCAATCATCTCACAGTTAGATGATATGAGCGACAAAGTCCGCACCAAGCAATCTTTGCGACTCATTGCGGCTGCCTACGTACCCTTCCCTACTCTAAAGGGATCAAGCCTGGACCGTAGTTCATCCACGAAGGGATAAGCAACTTATTCCAACTCGTTTGCTAGGCCGTGGCCAAGCAATAATGGAAATGGCCTAGTCCGTATAGGCCGTTCCGTCGAAATGCATCCAAGTGATGCATGTCTGGTCCGCAATATGGCATAACGATGCCTAAGCATCAAATGCCGTCTTCGCGAGGCTACACAACTATAAATGAGCCTTAGGCATCATTTATACTCTTCCGGTTAAGCTATGAAGCTTACTTGGTGCATAGTCCGCATAAGCACCATCAACCAACTACCCCTCCCTATATATGTCTTAATGGAATTTCTACAAGTATGGAAAGGGGACCAAAAATCTTTCATCAACTCCCCGTTTACTATTCATGGCCGTTGCCATGTATCTTCCTGAATAACCGGCCAAGATGGTTGTACATTCAGTCCTGGCTCACATGCCAGTTCCACTGTCCGGCCATGTGGGCCGTCCACTGCCAACCCGATGTCCGGCCATGTTGGCCGTCCACTTCCAACCCGATGTCCGGCCATGTTGGCCGTCCACTTCCAACCCGATGTCCGGCCATGTTGGCCGTCCACTGCCAACTCGATATCCGTCCATGTTGGCCGTCCACTTCCAACCCGATGTCCGGCAATCCTGCCCGTCCACTTTCAAGGTCATCTACCCAACTGACCTAATGCATCATTTGATGCAAGATTGGCTTTTGGCCAATGTAGCTTCCAACCAATGCCATATTGGCCTTAGCCAATATGCATATGCGATGTGCCTTACTTGGCACCAGATATGGCCCAGGGCCAAATGCATCTCACCATGCAAAGGAAGCTTTGGATGAAGCTTCATCACAAGAAAATGGCGCATCTTTTAGCATGCACCATGCCAAAAACACGGGGTGTTACATTATCACACCCTTCAAAGAATTTCGTCCCCGAAATTCAAAACCAAAACTATTGTGGACAATCTCTTCGAGTTGGATTTCCTTCCAAAAGTCCCATACCAGATGCTCGAGAAATCACGGGTTTCTTCAAGTTGTCATGAACAACAATTTAGACCTTCTGGAGCACATGTCCCATACCACCCGCCCAGAATCCAAAAAGTGCCCATAACAAAACCAAGAATCGCAATTGGCGGTGCCAAGAGGATATCTTGACAAGGTATCCTAGATAGCATCCCATACTACCACCCGGGAATCCCTAAGGTTCACAAGTTGAAAGATGTCATCGAAATGACAAGGCAAAACTCAACGCAATATTTGTGAGGACCAATCTCTAATGCCGGTGCAGTTGGATGCAAGCCACCGTCCCCGACGGATTTACGGGTTGCCACTCATAAGTAGGATGCTAGCCGGGCACGACAACGCACACCCTTGGCCGGTGCCAACGTGTGGGGATGATCGGTCCCATTGTCTACCCACCGTCCCAGACGGTCTTCCGGATGCTCGTAAGAGGGGTGCCACAGAGGCCTGGCAAACTCACGGTACTTATACAAGCTCAACTCGATTTGCAAAGTAACTGGCCCAGCAGTTACAAACTCTTTCCCTCGCATAAGTTGGCCTACTCTCCAACTTTAAGTTTTCCGTTAAGGAAAATACTTGTGGACAAATCCACTACGCATGATCCCAAGAGTTATCTCGGAACTTGCTACGATACCAACCGTGACGACCAGGAAAATTACGCCTTTGGCGCGTTGCCCCCATGGCCGAACTCCCGGTGCGCCATGATGAAGCTACGATCCGGGCCTTAAGGCTAGGCAAATCCACGTCCATTTTCCCTTTCAAGCATGCTCGTGGAGCATGGTGCAGCTAACTTAGCTTCCACAGTTCCCAACTTACCCTTGTTCGATAAGGCCTTATTAAGTAAGCAAAACTTTCTTAAAACGGCAAAAACGGCCTTTTGAGGCCCTAAACGATGGAATTTGGCTAAATTCTTGTGACCATGTATAGATCAACATGTCTTGATCTTTGGGTCGTTTCCCATCAAAATGGACTCCTCTTGAGCTAAATCACGACACCGGGTTTTTAGCCTATGTCGAACGCCTTGATATGAAGTATTAGCATCCAGTGAATGGAATGCAACTTGCCTCATCAAGTTTGGCCACAATCATCTATTGCATCGAGCTACCGAGCCAGATGATATGAGAGGCCAGAATGTCGCAATTATCTCACAGTTAGATGATATGAGCGACAAAGTGCTGCACCGGCAATCTTTGCGACTCATTCGGCTGCCTACGTACCCTTCCCTACTCTAAAGGGATCAAGCTGCACCGTAGTTCATCCACGAAGGGACAAGCAACTTATTCCAACTCGTTTGCTAGGCCGTGGCCAAGCAATAATGGAAATGGCCTAGTCCGTATAGGGCCGTTCGTCGAAATGCATCCAAGTGATGCATGTTTGGTCCGATATGGCATAACGATGCCTAAGCATCAAATGCCCTCTTCGCGAGGCTACACAACTATAAATGAGCCTTAGGCATCATTTATACTCTTCCGGCTAAGCTATGAAGCTTACTTGGTGCATAGTCCGCATATGCACCATCAACCAACTACCCCTCCCTATATATGTCTTAATGGAATTTCTACAAGTATGGAAAGGGGACCAAAAATCTTTCATCAACTCGCCGTTTAATATTCATGGCCGTTGCCATGAATCTTCCTGAATAAACGGCCAAGATGGTTGTACATTCAGTCCTGGCTCACATGCCAGTTCCACTGTCCGTCCATGTTGGTCGTCCACTGCCAACCCCATGTCCGGCCATATTGGCCGTCCACTGCCAACCCCATGTCCGGCCATGTTGGCCGTCCACTGCCAACGTGTTGTCCGGCCATGTTGGCCGTCCACTTCCAACCCGATGTCCGGCCATGTTGGCCGTCCACTTCCAACCCGATGTCCGGCAATGTTGCCCGTCCACTTTCAAGGTCATCTACCCAACTGACCTAATGCATCATTTGATGCAAGATTGGCTTTTGGCCAATGTAGCTTCCAACCAATGCCATATTGGCCTTAGCCAATATGCATATGCGATGTGCCTTACTTGGCACCAGATATGGCCCAGGGCCAAATACATGAAAGTGTCATAAGAATAAGGCGGTTAGTAAATACATGGAGTAATGGTGAAAACGCTTTCCTTCATTATGGAACATCAATTCCAGGCGTTACTGGTTACCACCTCCTCCTATTTACTCATCCGTTTCTATTTCTTACAAGACCAGAGTACGTTTCACTTTGACTTGTATAAATAGGTCTTACCTATTTCCACCGAACAACAGGTTTTTGGTGAGGAGCATACAACACTCAGATTTCACTTGCTAGCTTTCCCATCTGTTAGCTTTCACTTTCTGATACAAGTCAAACAACTACTCTTCCAGAATCAACTATTCTGGTCTCAACACTTTCTTCGCTTCCCTCTCTAAAACCAACCCTTCTCCTTCACTTTGTGACCGAAGCAAGTCTGGAACGGCCATTTCATGGTTTAGGCCGGATTTGTACAAATTGATCTCTCGAATCTAAAGTACTCCCTTGCAGTACATTGTTTAGGGTTTAGAATCAGTTTCTCACCTACTCACGCGAAATTACCGAAATCAGCAGAAACCGTTTTCACCCTCAAACAATTGGCGACCACAGTGTGAGGATTGATCTTTCGGTCACGCTGTCAATTTTCAACTCTCAATCTCATCGTTTGACTTAGATCTCGGAACGGTAGCAACAAATGATTCGCTCAGGGATCAACGACCCAGTTACTAGTCGTAACAGTTACCAGGCGTAATACAATAAGAGCCGACTAGGGACTTCCAAAAAAAAAAAAGCAAACGATTCGCTTAGGATCGGCGGCCCAGTTATCAATAATCACGCGACGGGGAACAACTGGGGACTTCTCACGGGCAATTCGACGTCGCCCGGACTTGCGGTTTGGGATCCGTTTTGTTGAAGTAGGTAATAAAAACAAGTAAGTCCGGCCAGGATACATAACCAATTACTATAGGTTTCCACGTTGAAACCAAACACCATGTTATTCCCAAGTTTCATCCCATACTTTCCCCCGTCATGCAACATTCACGGTTTCACAATTTTCCTAGATGATTTGCTACCTACACTTGCAACTCAGAGGACTTTAACATATCAAAAGACCATTATCCCAAAATAATCCAAAAACTCTTTTAAAAAGCTATCATCTATCAATCCAAAAAAAAAAAAACCCGAACCATAAACTAGGCGTTTCTTTGCCTTTCAAAAAAAAAAAAACTAAGGAAAGGAGTTTCAGAAAAGTAACACGCTCAAGGAAAATCGCTCAACAACGGCTCGTTCTTCTTGGAGAAAACGTTCTTCATACTTTGAAGGGCCGCCTGCTTCAGTTTCAACTCCTGAGATAACTTCTCCAGTTCCTGGGACAACTTATCGACTTCACGCCGCCTGACGATTAATCGAATCCGCAAAAGGACCATCAACCGTTTCAGCCTGCAGTCTTTGGATCTCGAAAAAGCCCTTGAAGAACCAGGAGACATTAAACTCAAATTCTACACACATATCCCGTTGAAACTTCCAGCTTGAGATCACATCTCCGGAAACAGTGTGACCAGTCACGTTGCACATATGGTGAATTGAAGATAAAGCTTATTCCACATGCTTGACCAATGCAAATCGGCTAGTGAGCTTCTTAGTCGTGGCGATATGTCCGTATTTTTCCCATATCCTGGTATACAACTCCGCATGCTTGGATGGCACACTGAAGCCTCCAACCAACACATGGTCTTCATGGGGAGTCAAATATGGAGGCACGAAAATGGCGTCCGCAACTAAATCTGCGACCGGCAAAGGATTCCTAACCACGACCGCACCAATGGTCGCCGAAGTACTTTCCACCATCTGGGTTTCACCGTTATCAACGTCCATCTCCGAGCCACCTATAGGCGCGGATTCCACGGCTGGACCTTCATTGTGGCGAGTCTCCACCTCAAGACCCTCTTCAGAAACAATCCCCTCCTGCAACATTACGATTTAGTTTTCACCAAAAAAAAAAGAGGGCAAAATAAATAAATAAGAGGAACGCATAAACTTACCGACTCATCAACGGATTCACGGAGGAAGACTCGGTGTCACCTTCGAAGCACTTTCATGATCACCGATGGATCCCGATCTTTCTTCTTCCTCGGATTCTTCTACATCCTCGGGGAGACTTAGTAGCCAACCGACTATGCGCGAGTTTGGCAAAGGGGTTTGCTTATTTGTCAAGGCCCCCGAATCGAGAAAAGAAAAGATGTTTAGCAACGAAAGGAAGATTTGTGTGAATCGGTCAAATCAAGAAGGAGCTGCCCATACCCGTGTGTTGAAAGAACCGAAAGTCACGAGAGCCGACGAATCCGACTAGAAACCACTCAGACGGTTCTTAGACCTTCGCTCCTTTTTTTGAGAACTGTCGGGAGATTTTCGCTTAGCAGTAGAAGGCTCCCTCAACAGTGGATGTTCCGCTAAAGTCACAGAGGAAGGCCTGCCGCGGGTATTCTCCACAACATCGCCCGCAAACCCATGGATGGCAAGAAACTCATCCCGCGTAACTTGTTGTACCTAGGGGTTGTCCTTTGGACTTCGATCCGGGAGCAGGAAAGGAAGGCTCTTACGGGCGCGAGAACACCGGCGTTAAGAACAGTGGCAACAGATTCTTCCGAAACAACCGGCGACGAATAAATGGGACCCTTGGTCAAAACTCATATGCCGAGCCGCCTACATCGATATTATAAGGGACCGCCTTGCAACATCCCCGAAAGAAAGATGGCACGTGTCCATGGATACAACTCCGCGTAAATACGACTTCTCCAACACTTGTATTCTCCCCGGACGAAAGCAAAGTCAAGTTCGGAGCAGCGGCAAAAGTGTTCGGATGAACTATGGACGCGTGAACTGGAGCCCAGGGACGAAAAGTAACAGCATAGACATTATCAAGAAAATCAATGAGCTTCACTCCAGATCTTGGACGCCTATTAGACCAGCGCAGAATTCGAGAGCCGTCGCAAGACTCGGGAAGCGGAGCCAACGGTTTAGAATCGTACTTTGCGAAATGCTTCCACAACCATGCCTGGAGGAAAGCAACGTGAACATACGAGTCTACCTTCAAATAACCATTTGAAACATACATATCCGCAACCAGATGATCCAAATGGGTGTACAAAGAACCAAGAAACAAGCCCCCAATGGGAAGAACGACGCCTTTCGCCAGTTTGATGGCAAATTTAATAAGCCATCGCCTTATCTCATTCTTGCCAGAGCCGTCATCAAAAATATCTCTGGACAGCCACAGAGCTAAAAACGCGGCAACATGGAGAGTATCATCTAATTTTAGGTCCACCTCCGGCTCATCAGGGAACCACTCAGACACCCACCAGCTGTAGAAGTACTTCGTCTTGTGATCCTTTCGGACGAACCCTTTTGACTTCTCGACAAGGGCGGCACACATCTCCTCTTCATCATCAACCAACGTGATATCAAGATTCCCTGTTTTATGGGAAGATTCAGCAAGACGGCTACGCTCTCTAAAGAGATGGTCATTTCTCCCCACCTGCATATGGAAGTATGAGTATCTGGACACCATATGGAGACAAACGTGATCAATCCCTGGATGTCTTTCCTAACTTGAAGTGTTGCGTAAGCCGTGACATCTCCAACAACTGCGCCTTGGTCAAATTGGCCCTCACACGGTCTTGACCTATCATGAATTGCATCCACTTATCAAAAGAACGCAACGGGCTCGACAGATTTTGAAGTCGATAAGAGAAGCATGATATTCTTTCCTCTGCAGACAAAATCGCATTATGCGCCTACAGACGAACCGACTGGACCTCACCTTCATTTTTCGAACAGTCAAAAGAACCGCCACATACTTGGGATGGGTTTTCCTAGGTTAAGAAGACATTGTAAAAAATTCATCATTCACATTTATCTTGGAGTTGCTAACGTTCTTCGGTACAGTTGCAAGGCTCTTCCCCAGTGACATCTTAATAGAATTCCTTATGCTATTGAAGTAACTACAACGAAACAAAACGAAGAATTACTACCTCGAAGAAAAAGCATGCATAGAGTATTACCAAGATCGGTTACGAACAATAACGTGTTTGTCACGGAAATTTCTCTTTGGCCACACGTCACGACATTCATGACTAGGAGAATGGGGACTGATGCTACCCAACGAGGCATATGTAATGTCAAGGGAAATACGTTATTGGTCAAAATCAGATAGTACCGCGGGAAGCATGTGAAGTCACGGAAAGTACAACCCAAGTCAAGTCATGCTCTCTCATGGAAATACGCTCGCAACCAAGGGAGGAATATTTTCACACGGCCACAAAAGGGAAACGCAACCTTGAAGCTAGGTTTTCACGAGAAGAAAACTAATAATAGCAACCTACTCATGCACGTATGTTTTGTATAATACTTGGTTTTCTTACTATCGGCATGGAGACTAATATTGATATGATACTGCTAGCAAGGAAGAATCATTCATACAAAATAAAAATATTTTTACGGGTTCATGGAGAGTATATCTACGGCTAGGGCTTGCATCGACAAAAGAAAAAGAGAAAAAAGAAGCGTTGGAGTACATACCTGGAATGTTAGCTCGTTTTATTGCTACCACTCTGCCGCTAGCACAAAGACGTGAGAACAAAGATGAAAAATAAAATAAAATGAGAACAACCCTTTTTATAGGAATAATAATATTCTTTTGAAGTTCGAATAAGGAAAGGTTTCCCTATTTTAACCCACGAATAAGAAAAGGCAATCGGGCCTGCAAGGATAAGTCTCACGATGCCCAAAAGTCCGCGCCATTCCTTACCTCACGATACCCCAGCAATCCGCGCCACGCCAGCGTCCAAGTCGCGCCCGCGCCGAGCCAAGCCAAGCCGTGCCCGAGCCAAGCAGCGCCCAAATCGCGCCCGAGCTGAGCCGCACCAAGCCAAGTTGCGCCAAGACCGAGCCGAGCCGCGCCCGAGATGCGCCAAGCCAAATCCCATTCCTAGCCACGCCAACAACTTGCTAAGCCAGCACCTCCGCGTTCCCTAGCCCAGCCAAGATGACGCGTGACCAAATCAAGCTGACATCCTATGTCTCAACCAGCAATTGCCTCTACCATTTCACGTCTAGCCAATAATGACGCAAATAGAATTCATGCAAGGCCGCCAACCCAAGGATCACAGATTCTCAAAATACTCTCAAAAAAGGTTAGACGAATTTTCCTAGTCGTCTTTCATGACCCGCCGCTTTGGTTTTGTCCTTGTCTATCACCATCTTATGCTTACCTCGCAACAATGCTCATGTTCCGAGCTAAGCAGGGGACTTAATGTTGATGGCGGTTTTTAGCTTAAGGTTAAAATCATAAAACTATGCATCTGACATGACGTCATTATGACCACTAGCACACTTATTGAATCAAACAGCATGCCTACGTAAGAATTACCAAGGTACCATTTTTTTTATATACGTGTGTCATGTTCCACGGCAGAACCCTTAGTATTAACTGACATCACCTTTATATATGCCAAACCCTAATTCTCCCACCGTGTCAATGGCAAACCATGACGGCCACGTCTCTGCGCCAAGGAATGCCAACCATGCCAGCCGCACCACCGTGCCAATGTCAAACCATGCCGGCCATGTCTTTGCGCCAAGGCATGCCAACCATGCCAGCCGCATCACCGTGCCAATGGCAAACCCTGCCATCCACGTCTCTGTGCCAAGGCATGCCAACCATGCCAGCCGCACCACCGTGCCAATGGCAAACCATGCCAGCCACGTCTCTGCGCCAAGGCATGCCAACCATGCCAGCCGTACCACCATGCCAGCCACGTCTATGCGCCAAGGCATGCCAACCATGCCAGCCGCACCACGTGCCAATGGCAAACCATGCCAGACCACGTTTTGCGTCAATGGCAAACCATGCCAGCCACGTCTCTGCGCCAAGGCATGCCAACCATGCCAGCCGCACCACCATGCCAATGGCAAACCTTGCCAGCCACGTCTCGGCGCCAAGGAATGCCAACCATGCCAGCCGCACCACCGTGCCAATGGCAAACCATGCCATCCACGTATCTGTGCCAAGGCATGCCAACCATGCCAGCCGCACCACTGTGCTAATGGCAAACCATGCAAGCCACTTTTCCACGCCAAAACAAAGGGTTGCAATAATCAACGACTACCCTTCTATTTGAGATACAGATCTCGACCATCCATGTTCGCTACCTAACGCATGGCAACTTGCGGCCCAAAGCCAAACACCACGGTTTGAACTAAACCCTAGTTTTGGTCGCGCATATACCATGCCAGCCTTTCCTTCACGTCACTGGCTGCCAAAACGAAGGGTTGCAATGATCAACGACCACCTTTCCATCTAAGATGCAGATCTTAACCGTCCAAGGTCACCAGCTAACGCGTGGCAACTTATGGCCCAACGCCAAGCCTTAATTGTGGTCGCGCCTAACTACACCAAAATCCTAGCTTGCCGGCCATACTTTTATGCCGCCAGCTACCAAACGAAGGGTTGCAATAATCAACGGTTACCCTTCTCTTTGAGATGCAGATCTCGACCACATAAGTTCGCCACCTGACGCATGGCAACTTGCGGCCCAAAGCCAAACATTACGGTTTGCGCCTAAACCCTAATTTTGGCCGCGCCTACTCTATGACCAAGCCATGCTAAACGCTGGCTGCTACAAACGAAGGGTTGCAATAATCAACGGTTACCCTTCTCTTTGAGATGCAGATCTCGACCACACAAGTTCGACACCTGACGCATGGGAACTTGCGGCCCAAAGCCAAACATCACGGTTTGCGCCTAAACCCTAATTTTGACCGCGCCTACTCCATGACCAAGTCATGCTCAAAGCTGGCTGCTACAAACGAAGGGTTGCAATAATCGACGGCTACCCTTCTCTTTGAGATGCAGATCTCGACCATCCAAGTTCGCCACCTAACGCATGGCAACTTGAGGCCCAAAGCCAAAACATCATGGTTTGCACCTAAACCCTAATTTTGGCCGCGCTTACTCTATGGAAAAGCCATGCTCAACGCCGGATGCTAAAACAGAGTTGCAATAATAAACGGCTATCCTTCCCTCTGAGATGCAGATAACCGTTCAAGTCCGCCACCTAACTTGCGGACCAAAGCCAAAACATCACGGTTTGCACCCAAATCCTAATTTTGGCCGCGCCTATTCTATGGCAAAGCCATACCGACTCTACCATGGGCACTGGCATGCCACCATGCCACACGTAACACCATGCTACACGTTTTCCCATGAAAACACTCGAGTCATCTAACACATGTCACAAACTGGGGTATGTCCATAAAGGTTATTGGTTTGGCGGTTTACATCGTGTGGCGTACACTACGCCCCTTACATGAAAGTGTCATAAGAATAAGGCGGTTAGTAAATACAGGGAGTAATGGTGAAAACACTTTCCTTCATTATGGAACATCAATTCCAGGCGTTACTGGTTACCACCTCCTCCCATTTACTCATCCGTTTCTATTTCTTACAAGACCAGAGTACGTTTCACTTTGACTTGTATAAATAGGTCTTACCTATTTTCACCGAACAACAGGTTTTTGGTGAGGAGCATACAACACTCAGATTTCACTTGCTAGCTTTCCCATCTGTTAGCTTTCACTTTCTGATACAAGTCAAACAACTACTCTTCCAGAATCAACTATTCTGGTCTCAACACTTTCTTCGCTTCCCTCCCTAAAACCAACCCTTCTCCTTCACTTTGTGATCGAAGCAAGTCCGAACGGCCATTTCTTGGTTTAGGTAGGATTTGAACAGATTGATCTCTCGAATCTAAAGTACTCCCTTGCAGTACATTGTTTAGGGTTTAGACTCAGTTTCTCACCCACTCACGTGAAATTACCGAAATCAGCAGAAACCGTTTTCACCCTCAAACAACATGTTACTAAAACCTAGTTTAGATCAAGGTTTGAAAAACACCCATTTTTTCGGTAAAAACGACCGTTAAAACGGTCACACCCATATACCGTGGCCGTGAGGGTCCCCGAACCCCGTGCCTTTATAATGCCGAAAATAGGAAATAACGACAGTTTTTTAGTTCGTTTTTCAGTTTTCATATACGTTATAACCGTTATTCTAAAATTAGTTTGAATGTTTTTTTCTTCTAAATAACGTGCGTTTTTTAGAATTGTTTTCCCGTTATCACGCACGTTATAATCGTGTAAATAACTTTCTTACCATTTTTTTAAAGTTTTTTTCTTTCTCTGGATTGAAAGCTTAAAACTTCGAATTAAATTTTTTTAAATGATACCAATGTAGTACGACTCGGGGATCGGAACCGGCTCGGTAGGGGAGCGATCCCCGATCCTAGCCGAGTTACTAGCTGGGTCAATTAATATGACTTCTTTAGTTTCCTTCCTAATTAATATGCATTTTATTTATGCTTCCTAATTTATCTCATAATGTTCACATAATTGATATACCTTCCTTATTTCTCGTTCCTAAATTCTAGTCTTAGTTGGTTTCTTTCCTTAATTCTCAATCCTAAAATGTTGTCAGTTATTCTATGTAAAAATTATAATTTAATAGTTATAAATGCGTAAATTAATTACGGTAATAACTTCCTTTCCTAAATTAGGTTTATCTACCATCATAAGTATTTTTCCCTATGATTAGGTCCTCCTTCACCGTGTTCAAGAAGATATTTGTGGTGAAAAAGATATGCAAAAGAAGAATGGAAGTCTGCCGAATAGCTCGGTCCGAGTCACGAATAACTCGGCGAGTATATAGAGAATACCCTGCTCGACCGAGTTTTTGAGGATCGTATCGGCCATATACCGATACCCGGGTTACTCGCGAGTAACTCGGCTGACTCGGCCGAGGCGTACTACATTGAATGATACAAGGAAAGTAACTACAAGATTAAAAACTTCAAATTTAAAAAACATAGGATTGTTAAACTAGTGTTTATCATTTAAAAAGCTACGCGAACCAACTACGACCACCACCTTTTTTTGATTTATTCATGTATACTTTATTTTCTCGGCGGTTCCTTTCTAAATCATAGTCATCGTCGTGGGGGTACTGTCTGTCTTCGTTTGCATAAGTATCATCATCATAATAACCTTCATTATCGTCATCATAACCTCCTTCATTTTCATCATCTTTGTTACCTACTTCATTATTGTTATCAATATTAGAATTATATCCTTCGTTCATATGTTGAACACCATGGTCAGAGCGATCGGAAGTGTAACGAGAATCACATGTTGGATTCACATTCTCATAACCTTGTGTATTGTCTCCAAATGAAAGATTACCAAAGTCATAAACAAAGTCATCACTCACCGGTAACCTTTCGTATGGGATTTGAACTTCAAGATCATGCCAGTTGTATGGTAGAGGGACATGCTCTGGATTATTAACGACTTTCTCTTCCAGCATATTTAACCATTGTTCTTCTTGAGGTAAAACCGGTGTTTCGTCTTCCCCTGCTATCCAGTCAAGCATATTGTCATCCCTTAGTAGACCATGAATGTCGTGAACATCAATGTTATGTCGCCTTGCTTTACCTTTAATTCTTTGTTGTTCCAACTTCAAATTGTACTGGACATACACCAGATTATTTATTCTCTATGAAAGTAAACGATTACGTAGTTTGGTGTGGATTCTTTCAAACACACTCCAATTCCTCTCTGATCCAGACGATGTATTTGTTTGACTTCATATTTTTTTGCAATCTTCGGAGGGATGGATACTCGGCACCATAAGATAACCACCAACTTACAGGATCACCATGTTGAGCCGCAATACGTCTTGATGGTGATGCAAATTGACCTTGCATCATTCGCATTCTTCCCGCCTACAAAGAAAAGTACAATTGTTACTAGAAATTCAAATTACTTAATTAAACATATTTGGAGATAATTTTAGTAATTTTGCACCTCTAGCATGCATTTTGCTTGTTCTTGCGGGCCACAAACCATTTTTGATATTCTCTATATAAAAATAGAGTTTTTTCGAGCGCTCTCATTCACCTGAGCTTCTGGTTGATTCTGGCCCCACCAAACTTTTTAAAAGGGAAATTTGTTTGATGTGGCCCAATAAAAAACTTGGAGATTATTTTCTGGCCCCACCAATTTTTTATTTCCTAAAGCGATTATATCAAAAAATATAATGTTGCCAAAAATACATTAAATCAAAAATCAATCGCATTTTCACAATTTCATCATAAACATCAAAAAATTAAATCAATCATGCATTAAAATCAAACACGTAATTTTTGAATAAAAAAGATGTTCAATGTCCGTTTACAACTTTTTAGAATCGTTCTTTTCCTAATTACAGCTCCATTCTATCAATTAAAACTAAAAAAATAAAATTACACTTCCGATGAGAATTAGAAAAAATAAAATTGATAGTGGTACCAACCTTTAAACCCAGCGTTTTGTCTTTCTTGCAAAAAAAAATTTGGTTATACTATCCAAAGTAAAAAAATACATAATAGTTAGAATATAAAACAAAAGTTTGAAGCAAAAATTAAAATCTAAAGCAAGCCAATACAAAGATGACCATACAAAATTCGAGCAATAACAAAATAATAAACCTCATTTTCATATTACTTTTCTTAATTTTGTTCATGCCATAATTAAAAGATAAAATAAGTCTAAATAACAAATAAATTAAATAAAGTTGATTTTTAATTTCGTTATATCTTGATATGTAATATATTTTTTATACAAAAATATTTTCAACCACTAATTACGGCAATACGAAGATAATGTAGATATCCAAACTGTCCAAATATAAAAATATTATAGATACATATTTGAAAAAAAGTACTAAAATAATTAGATTCTTGAACCAATATGAAAAGATACTCAATATTTTTTTGGGAAAAAAATTCCATAACAAGGTGATTCTGGATATCAAAAATTTATATTTTTTAGATATCAAATTATTATTATTTCTAATATAAAGCCGGTTTCCTTTCATGGATTTCTGGGTTTGGTGTTTCTATATAAAGCATTCGAGCAAATAACAAATCCGATTGTTCCCTCGCCGCTTTTAGTTTAGTTTTTTTTTTCCTTTTCTTTTCGTGCGAATTAGGATTGTTTGTCTGATGTAGTTTCATTATTTGTGGTCAGGTAACTCGATGTTGCACTGCTATAGCTATTGTTGTTGAGCACAAGTCAAACAATATCAAGGTAAAAATTGATAAACGTGATATCAACACCATAATTTGATTTTCGATGTTTTCTAATTTGATTTCTTAGTAAAGCAAATAAATAATATAATTTTTTTTTATTTTCTTAATTACAAGTGCGTATGTTATTTTTTGTTTTTTACAGATTCGATAAAAGATAGTAACTAATATCAACACGGATTTTTTGGTCCCAAATGTTTGGTTTTCGTTTATGTAATACTCACATTTAATATCAAATTTTTAATTTTTTTTGTGGTCAGGTACCTCGATCTTGCACTGCTACAGCTATCGTACGTCAAACAATATCAAGGTAAAAAGTGATCATCGTGATATCAACACCATAATTTGATTTTCGATGTTTTCTAATTTGATTTCTTAGTAAAGCGAATAAATAATATCACATTTTTGATTTTCTTAATTACTGATGTGTATCTCATTTTTTGTTTTTTGCACATTTGGTAGAAGATGTTGACTAATATCATCATGGATTTTTTTTGTTCCCCTTCGTTTGATTTTCATTTATGTAATAATACAGATTTAATATCAAAAATTGTATATTTTTTTTTGTGGTCAGGTCCCTGGATCTGGCACTGCTATAGCTATCGTTGCCGCGTATACGTCAAACAATATCAAGGTAAAAAGTGATCACCGTGATATCAACACCAAAATTTGATTTTTGATGTTTCTATTTTGATTCTTAGTAAAGCGAATAAATAATATCATTGTGTTTGATTTTCTTAATTATTGGTGCGTATCTTATTTTTTGTTTTTTACAGATTCGGTAGAAGATAGTAACTTTTTTTTTTTGTTCCCTCTGTTTGGTTTTCGTCTATGTAATACACAGATATAATATCATTTTTTTATATAAAATTAGATAGAGGCGGATTCTTAAGTGTATAACGGGTTTATATATTTCTACAGATTTAAGACAAGGGATTCATTTAATATCCTTGAATATATTATTTATAGCCGGTGGAAGAAGTAGCAACAGATTGTGATATCCTTGAATATATTATTCATCTAATGGTTATCAGCCGGATGATCAGCAAATTGCAAAGATTCAAGCTTGGTATCCGATCCAATTGCCATGCACTTAACCAAACATCTGTTTCTGAGGTGGAGAGATGCATACCTTCTTGATAACGATTTATTGTTTATTTTTTATGAATTTTTTGTATCCAATAAAAACTTTGTTTGCCCCAAACGTGTGAAACGTCTTGCATAAGGTTTATTGAAGCAGCGGTACTTATTTTCATTTGTTTTCACCATATTGTGATCCTCCATTTGCAAGATTTTTCATCTTGAATCTCTCCTCCACAGGTAGGAGACAGGATACCATAAACTAACTAATGCGTTGCACGAGTTTTTGCTATAAAGATCCAAGTTTGTCCAATCTGGGGTCCGCAAGCGATTTTATCCAATTATATTTCCTTGGTCTATGATCCATTAACTGCATAGTACGGGGGTACCAACTTAAACATCCTTATTATGAAGTTATATCATGGAGTCCCATTGCAAGGGCCATTTATAAGTTCAGGGCAGATATATATTTGAAAATATAATGGAATAAATTCTCATGGAAGTGTCCACACAAAAACCAAATTTTGGCGCCTTAACCTTTTTTTTTTTTTTTTGTATTTTAAGAGAATTTGTAACCACTGTATAGGAAAATGGGGTTATGTACTAGAAAACATATGATAATCTGGCTGCTGTACATGGCTTATACAATGCTGGATTCTACTTGAGATCAGGCGCTTTCGATGAGAATGACAATCTGATATACATTGGCATTCAAATTACAGCGAATAGACCATCGAAATCCAAACTTATTATCATAAAAAAGAATGATTTACTATATGGATATACCAGATCTATAGGCATGCAAATGATGAATAGTTTTGGTGTCAAATTTGGTGCATTCAGGTTACGTATTTAGAGTTTTCCTTTTATTCTTTAGAGCATACTTTAAGTTGTTTTTTCTTAGGAACTACATTTCATTAGTCGTTTTGATAGACTTTTTAGAAGTCACAAATTAATTACTTCCAACTTCCAGCTTTGTTTTTGTTTTCCTTTTAATAGATATTTGGGTTCTTATAGTGTTGCACTTATTTTACAATTTGCTTACTCGAAATGTTTTCAACCTGATATGCTATTATGGAGTACTATTTCGTGTAATATAGATACCCAGCAATGACACCGTCCCAAAATTCCTCAGTGCATTTACCCTTCACATCATTTGTTACGTATAAAATTGATGAAGATTACTAATCACAATGCCGCGTCACTCAAATGATCAGTTCTGGAATCTTGAAACATAGATAAACAAAAGTATAAATAGAGAAGTGCTTTAAAAAACTTTACTTGGATACCAGTGGTTAGAATTTAGCGACTCTGACCAATTTTCTTCCAATATTCCATAAGCAAGAAACAGACCCGTGCATCGCACGGGTGAGAAACTAGTAACTTCAATAAGACAAATTTGAGGCTCAGAAATTTCATTATTGATGAGATTAGTTGCTGGGTCAAACATGACTATCGAATTATACATATTTCTTATACTAACAATAATCAATTAAAATGGTAGCATTAGAAACATCCCATTTCTTAATGATTTAAGTCATCTATTAGTGGGACAAAATTTAAAAATTAATAGGTCATCTATTTATGGACGGAGGGAGTATTAAAAAAGAAAAAACCTAGTAACAACGTTTTTTAGACCCGTTAAAACGTTTTCACGCACGTTATAACCGTTACATAGGAATTTCAGATCATAATTTTTTTTAATTTTCTATTTATCCGTTACAACGCCCGTTATTTTTATTTTAAAAAAAACGTCCAAAAAACGCGTTTTTTTAACTATATAACGCGTTTTTAGCCCAAAACATGCTCACACATGTCAAAACGCATTATAACGGTCACGCCTAGTGTCCGTGACCTGAGCCGTGACCCGTTTTTCAAACCTTGGTTTAGATTGAGAAGAATAATCAGTTGAAGTGGAGATGAAAATAAATTTGATTTTGATTTTTGATTTTTGATTTTGATTTTAGTGTTTAATTTTTTGATTTTAGGTTTATGATTTTGATTTTGATTTTGATTTTGGTTTTTAATTTTATGATTTTAATTTTAATTTTTAATTTTATGATTAGGATTTAATGGGGACACATTTGTAGTATTAGTATTTGATTTGATAAAGGGTAAGTTGGTAGTTTCATCTCTTAATAATCTTTTTTTGGTCCCGTAGTGTAGGCCCAAATTAATGGACATAGGCCCCAATTTAGCCAGGTTTTTTTTTAGTGGTTTCCAGATTCTGGCCTTGTACGAAACCAAATTCTGGCCTTGTACGAAAAATGGATGTTTTGGTGTCATGGGGCGCAATCCTAATGCATGTGCATAGATAACAAGAAGACCAGTTTCTAGTTAACACGGCATTCACGTTAGCTACGTAACTGGGGATTGTGTCAATCATGTTGCATCATTTTACTTACTCATTTGATGGAGGGTAAACACGTTTTTTCGTGTGGAAGACTTGATCAACTGAGAATCGATTGCAATCGTTTTTGCTCGCTGGGTCAACAAGATTCTTTCCGAAAATCCAATCGGTGAATGCAACAGAATTTCTCCTTTTTCGGAAACATTTTGATATTTTCAAAAAATCTTCCGTGATCCTTGGTTTGGAATGAGCACATTTTAGGGTTTTTCAGAGTGATAAAAAAGGCAGTTGTTATGATACTACTATAAAATGGAGAGTTTCGAGTTGTGAGGGTTATCTTTCGACGGAGAAAATTTTCACTGCTATTTTGGATCTGCAAGTCTCATTGAGCTTTGTAAGTTGTACTCTTATTTCATCTTTTTCTTTGTATTTTTTTTTATCATCATTTTTATGAAAAACCAAAACTCCCATTCTCATTGTTGTTTTCACTAGTTTAAATTAGTTTTTAAGATTTCAATCATAATGATGTGCGTTTGCTATTTATAATATAATTGACTATAGTTCCATTTTGATCATTTATATACTATGATTATTTATACTTATATAATTGATTAGTTCTATGATGATCTGTTTAATTAGGTTAACTTGAAAATACATCGAATAGATCAAAGCTATGGAAGCCGCAAATAAGTCTAAGTTACGTGGGTTGTTGCTAAAGACTCCTGTAATACACAAGAGTAAGAAGAAAAGGAAGAATTTTTGTTTTACTGATATACCTTTCGGTATGTGGGGATTCGGAAATAGTGACTGCACCTATATTAAGGTGAATGATTGAATCATAATACTGTTTGCTTCAAGTTATATATATGGAGTTTTTTCATAGTTGAAGTCTGTGTATTTGGCTCATTTGCTTAGGAACTTTTAATGATTTGTTAGTTAATAATTTTTTCAAATTTATTTCTGTACAGATTTTATTATGCAAATATGTGGTATTCGCCAAAAATGTAACGAGGTCAAAAGACACTGTCGGCTGCGATTGTGAAGGAAGTTGTTCTGATGATCCCATGACTTGTCCTTGTGCATGGCCTAATGGGACGTATCCATATCTTTCTGTAGAGGCTAGCAGGTGAAATTCATATTTTTGCTTGAATTCTGGATGAAATCCCCCATTAGATTATATTATTTCATTTTTCAAGCATGGGTACGCTCTTTGTTTTTTTTTTTTTTTTTGCTTGGTGATATTTACATCCCATCTCGGCTTACAATTTATATTCATGAAAGACTTATTTATGTTTTTGTGTTGATTTGCTAACCAGGAGGAGTTTTGCACATTTCAAAACCTACCTGCGGGTAATATGTTTTATCCATTGATAGTATGTGGTACTTCTCTTGATTTCTTGTTTATGGATGCTAACAAGTAACAACGTTGGTCTTTTGTAGAAAATGGACAAAATGCACATGAGATTGGAGCATCGATTTGACGTAAGACTGGTGTCCATCAAACTCCAGGCGATCGTGTTATATTATGGCACACTTCAATGTATCTGCGCGTTCTTCTTTGGTAGCTACTTTCTTGCAGAGTTATGAAATAAACTCAAGCGTGGGCGCAGAGAAGAACTCAAGGTTTTTTTTTGTTGTTAGACTCTATTGCATTCGATTTTTCAGTTTGTGTAGTGCATTAAATTGTTGCAAAGCGCCAACGTGTAGGTACGAATTTTAAGTCGAATGAAAAATCTTGCTGTTGAAAATGAAATTGTAGTAATTTAGTTAACTTAACGCGCATTGCTTTCCCATGTTTATACTAGGCGATGCTGGTAAGAATCTGAAGCCGGAGGAAAAACCTACAGCGAAACGCCAACGTGTAGCGTGTAGGTTATTCGGGATGAAAATGGAAATCAGCAACCTGATGACAATGGTAATGTGGTAGATTCAGCGGTTGCGTTTAAAGATGCCACAAATCTTGAGAGCTTCACAGAAGTGTTTGAAAACCTGCCTTCAGGTAAAAGCGGACGACCAAGCCAATGTTAATTCCAAGGGACTTCTTAAAATTACTTAGAGAATGGTAAAACCTTTGCAATAAGTTCCACTTACAAAGCTTTGAGTATGGAACTTACTGCAAAGGTTTTTCCATACTGTAAGTATAGATTTGAGAATATAATTTGAGTATGAAGCTGCGCAACTCCCAACGTCAATTTCTCAAGCCTGCTTTCCTCTCGCTTCGTTCTCTTTTCACCATATATGACTTGGGTTTTAGAAATTTTCTGAATGTATCATGTAAAGGTTCTTGTGAGGGAGTCGGATTAACTGATGTTGAAATAAACTGAATATTTGTCTTCATTTATTAACTTTCATGTTCTTTCTCCCATAGCTAGGTGCATTTTCTTTTCTTATATTGGTTTTATGTTTAGTTACACTCACTATCTGCTACCTTTGTTCTCATGTGTACTCTATAGTATAGTTATTACTCTATATGTTGTGATTATCCGGTGATTAATTACGCAACAACGCTTAGAATAATTAAAAAAAAAAAAAAAAACTTGGAAGGGACATATGACACATGCATGAGAACTTCCTGAACTTGTACATCCAAGAGTTTCTAGCAAAGCCATGGCAACTAAGAGTTTCTAGCAAAGCCATGGCAATCAGGAACGTATGTTTCTTCATTTCCGTCTAAAACCTTTGGTACCTCACTACTAAAAGGTTCCTACTTTCTTGATTCCTTTCCCTTGTCAGTTCGCGTGAGCAGGAAATGCAACGGAATATATCCTCTTTCGGAAACATGTGATATTTTCACCAAATTTTGCGTAATCCTCTTATTTTTGGAATTAGGGGACTTTTTTATTCCCAACCCATAGACAAAGTTAAGGGATATCCAAAAGGATAGTAGAATACGTTAATGTCCTTCCGTAATCGGAAGTTATTTTATGTCCTATTGTTAATATTAAATCGGGAGTTAAGTAACGCAAATATACTACCGATTGATATGAATTTGTGCTAAATGCGTATTTGTGGCTACTATTAATCAGAAGTTAATGAATTCATTTACTAACGATTATAGGCTCAACCAAGATTCAAAAAAGAAAAGATTTTTATAAAATCTCATTTTGGGGCTACTCTGTATTCGGTAGTTATATGAACTATTTTGACTACCGAATATGGTTGAATATTTGCAAAGAAAGTCGTTGTATAATCGGGAGTCGGGATTTTACTTCATTTACTACCGATTATATGCTCAACCAAAATTCAAAAAATAGATGATTTTGGGAAGATCTCATTTTGGGGCTACTCTATATTCGGTAGTTATATGAACTATCTTGACTACCGATTATGGTAGGATATTTGCAAAGAGAGCCACTGTATAGTTAGGATAACTTCATTTACTACCGATTATAGGCTCAACCAAAATTCAAAAAATTGAGAATTTTTGCAAAATCTCATTTTGGGCCTACTCTATTGATGTGATTTATAGATAGTGGTAAAAAGAGTTTCGATTCTCGAACTTGTGAAGGATACTTTAGACTTAAATTCTAAAACTAAAACAGAAAAACTCACTAATAATTATAGCAAACACTGACAAAGTTGATATCAATATTAAAAGAACACTGAGGCTAAGATTCCACTATTTTCCAAGTTCAAAGTGATTTAATCCCAATATTTATATTTGATTCTAACTATTGCAACAAGTATATTCTCAAAATAACAAGTATAAATCCGAAGCATAGAACATCAAAAACCTAGGTCCAAGCATGCTCTATCAAAAGAAATAACAATTGCTTAACAAAAATCATTCAAACAATTTTCAATCAAGGCAAATAATCATAAAATAATTGCAAATAAATAGATAAAATAGAATATACCACTTTTTGTTGGAAAAATAGCTTCCTCTATCGCCTCAGCAATGGGGTTTAGCTCCTCATATTAACCACTTGCTCAAAATACATGTTTGTTGCTCAAAAGTTGATTAAAAAGAAGAGAAGGTATAAAACAACGTGTTTGTAACAGATATAATTGTTACAGAACCACGGTTACAAAGTACTCTAACACAGAACTGTTGCGAACTCTGAATAATTGTTACAGAAATTGTGACAAACTGATTGAATTTGAAAGAAAAGGCCACGGATTCTGCGACTGTCTCTTACTGCTGTTCTGTGTTCTTCTTCTACCTCTCGCCTGTGTTCTCTGCAACTTGATTGTTTTCTCTCTGTAGTGCTCCTAAACCTCCCCAAAATGAACGTAACCCCTCTTGTGACTCGAATGAACCTTTGTATAGCCAACAGGTCCCGTATAACTCAAGTTAATCCCAAAAATATCACCTACTTTTCTCCCTCGGCCAAGTCACGGGAATAGCTCTCTGCAACTTCTTTTACGCGTTTTCCAAACCAAATCCCACGTCCCAGACTCTCTCAAAGATATTCATAACTAAAACAGAGAGTCATCTTTCCTTATCTACGCGTATCTTTCCCGGAATAATCTGAAAATTACCGAGAATATATGCAACTCTCTGTTTTGATGCAAATCGACAACTACTCCTATTTTATCGAATCTGGATGCCTTACCTTCCCTGTTTTGGACTAACATGACAATATCCATCATATTCCACGTCCAAATCCAACTAAAACTCTTGAAATCTGTTCCAGTGAATATGCAGCAAGCCGTGAAACTCTGAACACCTCTGTTTCCTCCAACATGATTATGCAGCCAAATCTGATCGATCAAACACACATATCATCTCTATTATGCTCTAACAGGACCATCCCAACAAAAATCCGATGTTGAATCTCTCTAAATCTCCCTTGAATATCGAACCCTAATCTGCCTTTGTAAAGAAAGTTTTTCCCGCCAAAACCCATAATTCAAATGTAGAAGATGGTCACCCTTTATCCTGATGCTGGGTGTCGATAGTGATTTGGGCGCCCCTTAGTAATTTGGGTACCCCTTATCCAAAGTAAGAGTCCGAATAGCAGGTGTCCTCCGGGTTCCTTAGACAACTTTTCGAGCCGATTTTTCTAAAAATGTTTATTGGCCAAAAATACCTACACACACATAAAACACCATAATAAGTACAAAAATGAGCACTATCAATATATAGAATCGAGACAAATTAGACACCTATATTCGGGAGTTAAATAACTTAAATTCACTACGGATTATGATAGCATTTTTGCCAAAGGTCTAATTTAATTGGGAGTCAAGATAACTTTATTTACTAACGATTATAGGATAATCAAAATTCAAAAGATAGAGAATTTTTGCAAAATCTCATTTTGGGGCTACTCTATATTCGGGAGTTAAATAACCTAAGTTCACTATCGATTATGGTGGCATTTTAGCCAAAGGTTTACTTTAATCGGGAGTCAAGATAACTTTATTTACT
This sequence comes from Papaver armeniacum, assembly GCA_023531295.1. Taxonomy (NCBI): domain Eukaryota; kingdom Viridiplantae; phylum Streptophyta; class Magnoliopsida; order Ranunculales; family Papaveraceae; genus Papaver; species Papaver armeniacum. Next base: position 67,021 of record JAJJWW010016180.1, read on the forward strand.
ACCGATTATAGAATAATCAAAATTCAAAAGATAGAGGATTTTATTTTGGGGATACTTTATATTCGGAAGTTATATAAACTAAATTGACTTCCGATTGTGTATTAACTTCCCGATTGTAAAGTTTTCTACCGATTGTAAAGGGTAGTTTGGCCGTTAAAAAATGGGAGATAAGGGATGGCTACATTTTACGTTTGTGTGACCTTTTTTGTCTTTTTGTGTCGTCCCTGATTCTTTTGGAGTCGCCCCTAAATATGCTAGGCATTTTATATCGCTATAAAATAAAATAGTTGTCATTGGTAATATATAAAGGGGGGAGTAAAAGAAGAAGAGAAGCGTCAGTTCTTAGAATTGCTTCCTTGAAGTTTAGAATCATCGGTACCTCATTGGCACGAAACGATGGCTCACTCGATGTATCATTTCTAAGATTAAAATTGTTGGATCATCTCCAAAATATTCTAATCTCAGATATGATACAATCCAGTGGGATATCATTTCGAAAGAATAACATAAAAGCGGGATTTATATTTAAGAAAAGAAAAAGGTGTTCTTCTTTCCTTGTATTTATTTCACATGAACACAGATAGAGGTGTAAATTGGGCCGGGCCAGCACGATAATGACACAGCATAACACGTTAAAATTTGAGCACAGCACACCACAGCACATGACTGGCCCAACACGGGCACAACACGTTTGTTTAATGTGATGTGCTGTGAGAGAATCAGATTAACTGAATTGTACATAATCATACTGTGCGGTTACGTTTAAACAAACTGTTTTGAATTGCCTTATCCAAAAATAGGATCAAAGTAGGATCCTTACTTGGACTTTCTGGTTAACTTCTTAATTTTATAAACAAATAATTTTAGGGAACTTGGGAAGACGTGTAAGTAGTAAATATACATAATATTGTGAGAGAGTCGGATCAGCACAGCACGGCACATCAGGACAGCACATACGCGTAAGTAGTAAATATACATAATCATGTTGTGCCAGACAAATAGGCACATCGACACAGCATAGCACGCGACACGTGTTAGCACGCAGCACAGCACGGCACGCTAAAAAAGCACGCCACGTCATGCGTAAAATACTACATTATACAACACATTTGATGCATATTTCACAGAAGAATCATTGTTTTAGCCAATTTCTGACATTTTATTTTCGTTATGCTAATTTATTTATGTAATAATACACGTACTAACTAAAATATCTCAAAAATATTTATTTTGGAAAACATAAAATAAGTGTGCTAGAACAGCACGTCACGGTACAACACGTTTATTTTTATGGCACAGCACGACACGCCATTTAGCACAGCACAACACGTCTGAATCTCTGTCACAGCCCAGCACAGCACGCAACACATGACTTCTCCCATTTCACTACACCTTCTCATGATGCATCTTGTCTTTGTCTCACCACCGACGAACTAAATTTCCATCAATTAATTTCATTAGTTGAAGATAAATATATTAGAACCGGATCAATTATGGGTTAAGATTCTAAAAGCTAAATATTTTCCAAATACAAGTCCCCGAGAAAATTCAAAAACATCTAATCTTTCTTGGGTTTGGACTAGTATCCAAAAAGGCTTAAATATTATAAGGGGCAACTTCATGTGGCAAATTAAAAATGGAGAGTCGGCTAAAATTTGGGAAGACAGATGGATTCCCAATGAGGATATAATTCAAAAACCTAAGGATAGAACAGACCAAGTTCCAGAAATGGTAAAAGAGTTGATCACACTTGACAACAGTTGGAACATGGAAAAATTAGACGAGTTTTTCAACCCGGAAATTAAACAAAAAATTAAGGAAATTTCGACACAAAGAGAAGAAGAAGATAAAATAAAGTGGAGGCACCACTCTTCAGGATCATTTTCAGTGAAAAATATCTACAATTTTATTAACAACCAAGAACAAGAAAATGACGATTTGACCAATTTCCCTTGGAAGAAATTATGGAAAATTAGAACAATTCCAAGAATTAAATTATTCATTTGGAAACTAGTACAGAAAGCTCTTCCAACGTCAAGTAGATTAGCTGCCCACATGAAAGATGTTTCAGCGGACTGCCAGATATGTAATGCGCAGATTCAAGAAAATGAACAACATTTATTCAGGTTTTGCCCGTTTGCGAGAGCGTTTGGTTTGGATTTTCTTTAAGCTTTATTCACAACCAACCTTTCTTTGATTCAATAAGCAATTGGGTCAAAAACTTGATAGAAGATACAAACTACGATCAAATATCTGATAAAATTGTTACAGTTCTCTGGTTCATTTGGAAACACAGATGTTCAATTGTTTTCTAAGGAAATGATCCTAACCCGACAGTATTGATAGATCAAATAAACAAGTATGTACAATCAGCAACTTCAATATCATTCAAGAGGAAGACTCTGGATAGAAAAGAAATGGTTCCAAATCCAAATTAGACATCTCTAAATACATACTAGATAATCTTTATAGATGCAGCTTATAAAAAGAAGATCTATCAATGGGATTCGCTTTTATCTTATACTCGGTGGATCAAGAGGAATTCATGCATATCGAAGCAAGTTCAGATAAAGCAATGTCGACGATTGCAGCCGACAGTGTCTTTTGCCCTCATAGATTTGCATAATAAAATCTCTAAATTTGAAAAAATCATTAAGTAACAAATCATTAAAAGTTCCTAAGCAAATGAGCCAAATACACAGACTTCAACTATGAAAAACTCCACATATAACTTGAAGCAAACAAGATTATGATTCAATCATTCACCTTAATATAGCAGCAATCACTATTTCCGAATCCCCACATACCGAAAGGTATATCACTAAAACAAAAATTCTTCCTTTTCTTCTTCCTTTTATTCTTGCTCTTGCCACGAGTCTTTAGCAACAACCCACGTAACTTAGATTTATTTGCGGCTTCCATACCTTTGATCTATTCGATGTACTTTCAAGTTAACCTAATTAAATGAGATCATCATAGAACTAATCAATTATAGTATAAATAATCATAGTATATAAATGATCAAAATGGAACCCAACTTAGGAGTGCCTATTCAAAGGGGAGTTGGAGCCCAGCTTGTTGCTAGGTTACCAACCAAATTAAACAGATCATCATAGAACTAATCAATTATAGTATAAATAATCATAGTATATAAATGATCAAAATGGAACCCAACTTAGGAGTGCCTATTCAAAGGGGAGTTGGAGTCCAGCTTGAGATGTCTATGGTAAAGTCTTTGGGTTCTCGACAGGTGGAGAACAGAAGCACCAATTAAACAGGGTCATTATGACATTTTGGATGAGTAGTAATAAAGGAATTGCACTTTCATGTTCTTTCTCCCATATCCATCTAGCTAGTATATTTGCTTTCTTTAGTTAGTTTTGCGTTTAGTTACAGTCACTAGCTACATGTGTACTCTAGCATAACTGTTACTCCATTTGTTTGTTGTGATGTAGAAACAAGAGATTCGATTATCCGGTGAGTTTATTTGTTAATTACACAACAACGCTTAGAATAATCAAAAAGAAAAACGAAACAACTTGAAAGGGATATATGACACATATATATATATATGAGAACTTCCCTGAACTTGTGTTGCGCCAAAGCCTGCGGAAGCGTTAGGTTTGCACTACTACAAGGTATCTCAATATCGCCAAGAACACAATCACACACACAAGAAGAACAAGTATTTAACGAGGTTGAATCCTCAGGAAGGAATAAGCATTTTATATATCACCGTATAGGTTGGAATATACAAAGCCAAAGCAGAGAAGAAGAGAACTCTTACTAGTTCTGGTGTGTTTTCTCTAGTTCTCTCTATGGCTATTTATACACATCAATAGGACTGGACACATTCCTTAAAAAGGATTACTTTCCTACAAGTATAGGGTTTCCTAACTTAGCTATAAGAGACAAACCTCTTAAGTTGCTATACTTAGGACACAAGTACTTGGTTTCCTTAACCAACTAGATTTCCTAATCTAGACCTTCACCGACCTACCAACAATTCTCTACCTTGGATCATGCATTCATGCATGAGACGATCAATAGATAAAATCACCTCCATCTTCCAACGTCTATTGAACCATCACCGGCCGCCACGTATCCTCAATAGGAATCAAACCCGACCGTAGTTCTCTCAAATGGCCTTGCTAGAAGACCTCCACCAGGTTCCTAAAAACCTCTACCCCAAAAGGGCCTTTCACCAAACCGGAAGGATGTGGATCAATTTCGAACAATGTCGAAACTTGATCCCAGATACTACTTTAGTCAACATATCAGCTGGATTGTCTTTGGTATCGATCTTCACAAGTAGAATGTCTTCTTCTTCAAGAATTTCTCTCACAAAGTGAAACCGTACGTCTATATGTTTGGTTCTAGCATGATGAACTTGATTCTTAGCCAAATAAAATGCACTTAGACTATCACAATGCACAGGCAGTTGGTCTTGCACAACTCCTAAGTCATCTAGCAAACCTTGTAACCATATAGCCTCCTTAAATGCCTTTGTCACTGCCATATACTCCGCCTCCGTAGTTGAAAGCGATATAGTAGACTGCAATATTGATCTCCAACTAACTGGTGCTCCTGCTATGGTAAATACATACCCTGTAGTTGAACGTCTCTTGTCCAAATCACCAGCATAGTCAGAATCCACATACCCAACACACAACTGATTGTTTCTTCTATCCTTCACAAACTCCAAGCCAACATCAACTGTACCATAAAGATACCTCAAAATCTATTTCACAGCATGCCAATGTCCCTTACTAGGATAATGCATATAACGGCTGACCATACTAACTGCATGTGAAATGTCCGGCCTTGTACATACCATCGTATACATCAAGCTACCAACAGCCTCAACATATGGGACTTGGGCCATATACTTTCGTTCTTCTTTAGTAGTGGGAGACATACGAGCATTCAACTTAAAATGAGCAGCAAGGGGAGTACTTACGGATTTAGTTCCTTCGTAGACACCAAACTTCTGTAACACTTTCTTCAAATATGCCTTCCGAGACAAACAAACCTTACCCTTCTCTCTGTCACGTTGAATCTCCATACCAAGAATCTTCTTAGCCTCTCCCAGATCTTTCATCTCAAACTCAGATGACAACTTGCACTTCAAATTATCAATCTCTTTCTTGTTATTCGATGCAATCAACATATCATCAACATACAAGAGCAAATATACGAAAGACCCATCACGTAGCTTCTTGAAGTATACACAATGGTCATAGTGACTTCTTGTGTATGTTTGGCCTATCATAAACTGGTCAAATCGCTTGTACCATTATCTTGAGACTGCTTCAGCCCGCATAACGATCTCTTTAGTTTACATACACAATCTTCTTTTCCAAGCAACCTTGAACCCACTCTTACCGAGTCATATAGATCTCCTATACTAGATCACCATGTAAGAACGCCGTCTTAACATCTAGCTGAACTAGGTCTAAATCATATTATGCTAACAAGGCCAACAAAATACGGATTGATGAGTGTTTTACCACCGGAGAGAACACCTCATTGTAGTCAATCCATTCTCTTGGGCATAATCTTTTGCAACTAACCTTGCCTGGTAGCGTACTTGATTCACCGAAGATCCTTCTTTCTTAGCATATACCCACTTGCACCCTATGGCCTTCTTACCGTTCGGAAGCTTCATAAGAATCCATGTGCCATTCTTGTAAAGAGACTCCATCTCGTCCTTCATTGATCCTTCTCATTCTTTACACTCTACACTACGTACAACTTCTAAATAGGAAGTAGGAGTACCATCTTCAACAACTGGAAATGCATAAGCAATGTAATCATTCATCCAACCAGGCTTCCTGATTTATCTTCTCGGTTTGCTGGTTGCTATGGTCTCCGTGATAAGAGCTTCGTATCTTCTATCGACTCTTGTTCCTCTTCCTCAATAGTGTCACTATCATTTGGAACTTCGTAGTTACCTCTCTTGCGGACCCAATGTCTTGAGAGATATTCCGAACAGATCTGAGACTTAAGCGGGATTTGGTGGAGTTGCATCAATCTCCACCCGCCGCAAAGGCTCATTAGTATTGGTGCTTCTGTTCTCCACCTGTCGAGAACCCAAAGACTTTACCATAGACATCTCAAGCTGGGCTCCAACTCCCCTTTGAATAGGCACTCCTAAGTTGGGTTCCATTTTGATCATTTATATACTATGATTATTTATACTATAATTGATTAGTTCTATGATGATCTGTTTAATTAGGTTAACTTTACCATAGACCTTTCTGTTCTCCACCTGTCGAGAACCCAAAGACTTTACCATAGACTTTACCATAGACTTTACCATAGACTTTACCTAACTTAGCTATAAGAGACAAACCTCTTAAGCTGTTATACTTAGGACACAAGTACTTGGTTTCCTTAACCAACTAGATTTCCTAATCTAGACCTTCACCGACCTACCAATCTCAAAGATAAACATACCGATGAACTTGCAGCACTTGAGACGTGGGATAGTGGAAAGCCCCATGAACAGGCCGCTCAAATTTTATTACCAATGTTCTCACGTCTATTTAGATATTATGCCGGTGAGTTAAACTATATTTTACTTGAGTTGACTGTAATCAATTTTTTATTCGATTTAAATGTTTTAAGATTTTGTTCTGCTTAAAACGTACCAGGATGGTCAGATAAGATTCATGGTCTCACAGTTCAGCCCCATACCATTTGTAAACCCTACATTAGCCCATTGGAGTTGCTGGACAAATTATTCCGTGGAATTTTCCACTTCTCATGTTTGCATGGAAGGTCAGACCCGCTTTAGCTACTAGTAACAGTGGTGTCTTAAAGACAGCTGAACAAACATCGTTGTCTGCTCTCCATGCAGGGAAGCTGCTCAATGAAGTGGGATCTCTTAATTCATTTCCAGTTCTTTAGTTTTCATTTCTGAATGCATGCTTTAATTAGGTTTCTTAGTAAAGTATTGTTCATTGCAGGCAGGCATTCCTGAGGGTGTTTCGAATGTGGTTTCTGGATTTGGTCCTACGGCTGGTGCGGCACTTTCTAGTCATATGGATGTCGACAAGATTTGTTTTCTTATGTCTGGGGAAGTATATATATCGAATTTTGTAGAATGAACACAATAATTTGTTCTCTCAGGTATTAATAAAGAAAAGGATGACTTCTTTGCAGCTTGCTTTCACATGATCAACTGTAACCGGCAAGATTGTTATTGAACTGGCTGGTAGAAGCAACCTTAAGCCAGTGACTCTAGAGCTTGGAGGGAAATATCCATTCATTGTATGTGAAGATGCCGACATTGACAAGGCTGTAGAAACTGCCTACTTTGCTCTGTTCTTTAACCAGGTATATGAATCCAATGGAATTTTTGCACGAAGTACCGATGGGCAGATAAGATTCATGGTCTCACAGTTCAGGATGATGGTCCATACCATGTACAAACCATACATGAGCCCATTGGAGTTGTTGGACAAATTATTCCATGAAATTTTCCACTTCTCATGTTTGCGTGGAAGGTCAGACCAGCTTTAGCTACCGGTAACAGTAGTGTCCTAAAGATCGCAGAACAAACACCGTTGTCTGCTCTCTATCCGGAAGTCTGCTCCAGGAAGTGGTTTCTCTTAATTCAGTTGCAGTAGTTTAATCTTCATTTCTGAATGTGTACTTTAAGGTTTCTTAGTTCTGTATTGCAGTCCGGCCTTCCTGAAGGTGTTCTGAATGTGATTTCTGGATTTGGTCCTACGGCTAGTGCAGCACTTGCTAGTCATATGGATGTCGACAAGGTTAGTTTTCTTATATCTGAGGGAAAAAATAGGTCGAATTTTGTAGAATGAACATAAAAATTTGTTTTCTCAATTATTAACAAAGAAAAGTGTAGTAGTGGAAAATCCTACTACTACACCCCTTAAACAATCTATATAGTAAATTATGAAATCATTGTGAAGAACACTTAAAGAGATTTTTATTAAGTATAGAAATCAATACAAAGAAGATAAAACCCTAACTTGGGAAGCAAATAACTTTCTCTCTTATAAATTTCTATCTCAACTGTCAAAAAGATCTCTCCCTACAAGGGTGGCTGGTCCTATATATATGGATTTTACATAGTGGAGGACAGCTAATAAAGCCCCTATTTTCGGATCCACCGCGCGATGTCTTCGAACATTTACATTGTGTTTTCTCGCGCGTGCTTTTAGTCTTCGCACCACTCTCACACTTTACTGATGACTTTGTGACGTCACTGATCCCGTCAGTTGAGATATGCTACGTACGGGACTCATTCGCTCCTTTCTAATTCAGTTTCTTCGCGTGATTTATCGGTTGTGCGGTATTTAATACCTATATTTTGCCTCTTCTCTTAGAGATCTTTGCTGAAGAAAGAACGATGAGAGAAATTTTTTCTTAGTCGCCTTCGCTCCTTTACATGACGACCTTCACACCCCCCTCAACTGTCCATATTCTTTTTAACCTACAAGTTTCCGGTTTTTTGGCGTAACCGTTCACACGTTCCCACTTTTTCACTTATTACCGGCACGTCTTCTTTTACACCTGGTGTAACCGGTCATATTCTTCCTTATTTAATCCTTTTGGGAGAGAGAGATTTTCTCTTCCTTAGTTTTTCTTCTTCACAAACCTGCTTGAATTTTCGTTTTCTCATAATCTTCATCTTCCCACCTCCTGCTAGTGCTGGCATCCCATGGATTCTCCTCAAAGGTTTGTTGTATCTCTTCTATCGTAATTTTTACTGTGTGTAGCTTGTTTTTGGTTGCCTGTAGTTAATCACCACCATTGTTATTCCTCTGCTACTGTTTTTTCTGTATCGCCATTTTATAGCTCTGCTGCTGTTATCGATAATTCCCATATTGTTTTTTGTTGCAGCAAAATTTCCTCCTCTGAAACTCGTTTCACTGTTCCAAACCCTAAAAATGACAAGTCCCAAGGTGACAAGTCCCTTAAGAGGAAGCATTCGCATGACAAGGTATTAAGAAACACCTTACTCTTTAAAACAATATTGTTGCCTCTGTTTCTTATATGCGTTGTCATTCGCAGGCTGATGCGAAGGAGAAGGAGAAGAAACCTAAGAGGAGCAAACAGCCTCCTACCATTGATACTCACATGGCTCTTCCGAGTTTTAGGAAGAAGTCTACATAGCAGGGGCCTTCCGGTGTGATCTCTCCTCCTACTCAGGTGAATGCCTCTGCTACCGATAACGCGAGTGTTACCACCCCTTCATCATCTATTATTTCTTCTTCAGCGAACACTATCGCATGTTCATTATTCCCTTTTTTTGCTAAAAATCCCTGTAAGGACCTTATGCTTTTAGCTTCTTCACATATTTCTTCTCTTCTAACAGTGACTCCGGCTCCTCTGGACCTAACTTCAATGACTCAGGCCATCACTTCTTCTACTGAAGAAGTTGTTGCATCTATGTTAGATATCCCCGTTTCCACCTCTTTGGTTATCCCCACATCTGTGGATTACTCTGTCTCTTCTCTTCTGGATGATGCAACTGATATTTCCTCCATGAGCACTGTATTTACCACTTCTCCTCTTCGCACAACTATTCCCTCTCAAGCGAAATTTGCAGCTCATGAGGTATGTGCCTCTGATGCAGCGAACTTGGGAGTAAATCCTCTCCTCGATATCGTACAACTCGCACGCTCATCTTCCAATGACCAGTCCCAACCACTCCCACAAAGATATGGCTATTAAGCACAAGTTAAATTAAGAACTCTCCCCCATTTGATGTCATTCCCAAGAGAACAACAAGAACGACCTTACTTTTACAAGAAAATAAGGATTTCTTTGGACATTAACAAATCACATGGATTTGTATACAGAAAACTCGAATAAATTAACCACAAGAAGATCTTAATGATTAATTTAATCGGAAATGCTCAACATAAGAAAACTTATGGAATGGAAAACAATGTCTGGAAAATTCAACAATTTGTTTATGTAAATAATGAAAAAATATTAATCAAATGTTATTCAATGGTTTCTAAGTGCTTTGTTTGCAAGAAGGATCACGACAATATGTCTTATCTACTAAGGTTCTGCAGCTTCACTAATTATATATGGCAATGGCTTGGTAATGTGTTCAACTTCTCTATTCTCACTTCTTTTGAAGATATCTAAAAAAAATCCAAACAAAAAAGTCATATTGTTAAAGAAGTTTTCTTAACAATAGCTTGTTCATAATGAGGGAACTTTGATTTCAAAAGAATAAGATTGTGTTTGAAAATGTTTAGCCATATGAGAATAACTTTAAGAGAAGAATTTTGGGTCTAGTGCATTATGGAGGGCGTAGAGCTAAAAGCACCAGATGAGGTCAAGACCATGATTCAATGTACTTATGTTCTTTAATCTAGGTCCCAGAAGTATAAAATTTAAAGATATCAACGAATGCCACTGGCTAAATACAGAAAAGGGGTATGTTTTGTTTTGCAGTAATGGAGCTGCAGCTCGAAATCCAGGAATGGAAGGTTTTGGTATAATTGCAAGAAGTCATTATTGTCAATTGGTATAATATCTGGAGGGTTGGGAATTTCTACTAATTATATAGTTGAATCTATGGCAGTAATATGGGCAAGTAGATTGCAGTGTAGTAAGATCATCATTAGCTCAGACTCCAAATTAGTAGTAGAAGATTTCATAAAGGGTGAAGTGACTTGGTATTTTAAGTCAAGATGGCTGAAAGCAGGGCCGTAAAATAAAAAATGGGAGCTAATAATGAAGACTTGTGGGTGAATAACACAAATACAACTCAATATGTACAGGAATACAAAAGCATAAGGAAATAGTGGAAGCAATAACCACTTCAGAAATACATAAGGGGGATGCTATAAAGTTATGGTGGGATAAATGGAGAGGTACTCGAACACTTAAAATCTTATTTCCAAATGTCTAAAAGCTGTCAACTTTAAAAAAATGGTTCAATTAAAGATATGATTAAGAATGGTGCATGGAATCTTCAGTTGAGAAGAAATTTGAGAGATATAGAGATTGCAAAAATGCTTGAAATGTTTGAAGTGCTGGGAACTCCTCTAACTCTAAATGAGGAAGATGCAGTCAAATGCAATCTTGCAGGGGGTTCAATGTAAAAGCTTGTTTATCATGGATGATGGAACAACTTCGTATCACTTTCATTGTGGTACCTTACTCATGCATATGGATCCAACATGTGCCACCCAAAGTCCAATTTTTCTTATGGGCTGCTGCACAGAACTCAATCCCAACTGTGGAAAATCTCAATAGAAAGGGATGTCAAATTCAAGCTACAATGTGTTCTCTATGCAACTCTCAGGAAGAAACTGTATCTCATATTATTCTCCATTGTGAGTATTCTCATAAAGTCTAGTCATATTTCATTTGGGGCTATAATATCCGATGGGTCCAAAGTGGAACTATAGTCGATCAACTGCAAGTCTGGAAATTCAGAAGGGTCAACATAGGGGAAGGAAGATATGACCCTTGATCATTTTCACTATATGTTGGGGTATTTGAAACGAGAGGAACAACCGAGTAATGACTCAGGAAAGGCCCAAACCAGTTTCTGAAACAATAAATGAGGTGAAACTTTAGATATATACATGGGGTAGGAAGGAAACGTAGTTTTCTGTGATCATTTTCCGAGATCTCGTAACTCACTGGAAAGTTTGTATTACACATAAAATAGTTTGTACAAATAATGGGGGCTTCGCCTTATTACATTTTTCTTTTAATACAATCTCAACATGTTGGAGCTCACCTTGTGGCGAGACTCCCATCCAATCTCGTGTGTAATTATGATTCATGTTTATTTGAAATTTAGTGAACTAAAAATAAATAAAAATAAATTAAATAATAACTAACCATTTAATTATATGCTAGATATTGTGTACATAACCAATGAAATTAATTTTAAAAGATAACGCTAATTAAAGCAAATCGTCAATATGTAACTAATTGCTATACAGGGTAAGCTAACAATTAACGTTTGTATGCTAGATGTTGTTTATATTTTCCACCATTTTTAGAATAAAATCCCCTAATTAATTTTAGATATAATAACTGTACCAAAAAAAAAAAAAAAAAAAAAAAGAGAAAAAGAAAGATATAATTGGTTTGTTTTGTGCAAGGACGTGCACACACGAGTCTGAATTCGTGCACACTCCTTAACGAGTGTATATTTCACATTTCAATCTCTACCCTTGATTAAATGTAGGGAGTTATATAACGAGGGTCGTGATTCTAAACATGGAGGGTAATGGGCCCATTAGTTAAATAATCAACCAATCAGAGTAAAATGTGAAATATACATTCGTTAGAGGAGTGTGCACGAATTCGGACTCGTGCACGAGTCCGAATTCGTGCACACTCCTTAACGAGTGTATATTTCACATTTCAATCTCTACCCTTGATTAAATGTAGGGAGTTATATAACGAGGGTCGTGATTCTAAACATGGAGGGTAATGGGCCCATTAGTTAAATAATCAACCAATCAGAGTAAAATGTGAAATATACATTCGTTAGAGGAGTGTGAACAAATTTGGACTCGTGCGAGTCCGAAGTCGTGCACACTCCTTAACGAGTGTATATTTCACATTTCAATCTCTACCCTTGATTAAATGTAGGGAGTTATATAACGAGGGTCGTGATTCTAAACATGGAGGGTAATGGGCCCATTAGTTAAATAATCAACCAATCGAGTAAAATGTGAAATATACATTCGTTAGAGGAGTGTGAACAAATTTGGACTCGTGCAGAGTCCGAATTCGTGCACACTCCTTAACGAGTGTATATTTCACATTTCAATCTCTACCCTTGATTAAATGTAGGGAGTTATATAACGAGGGTCGTGATTCTAAACATGGAGGGGTAATGGGCCCATTAGTTAAATAATCAACCAATCGAGTAAAATGTGAAATATACACTCGTTAGAGGAGTGTGAACAAATTTGCACTCCTCTAACGAGTGTATATTTCACATTTTACTCTCTACCCTTGATTAAATGTAGGGAGTTATATAACGAGGGTCGTGATTCTAAACATGGAGGGTAATGGGCCCATTAGTTAAATAATCAACCAATCAGAGTAAAATGTGAAATATACATTCGTTATAGGAGTGTGAACAAATTTGGACTCGTGCGAGTCCGATTTGCACTCTTAACGAGTGTATATTTCACATTTCAATCTCTACCCTTGATTAAATGTAGGGAGTTATATAACGAGGGTCGTGATTCTAAACATGGAGGGTAATGGGCCCATTAGTTAAATAATCAACCAATCAGAGTAAAATGTGAAATATACATTCGTTAGAGGAGTGTGAACAAATTTGGACTCGTGCAGAGTCCGAATTCGTGCACACTCCTTAACGAGTGTATATTTCACATTTCAATCTCTACCCTTGATTAAATGTAGGGAGTTATATAACGAGGGTCGTGATTCTAAACATGGAGGGTAATGGGCCCATTAGTTAAATAATCAACCAATCAGAGTAAAATGTGAAATATACATTCGTTAGAGGAGTGTGAACAAATTTGGACTCGTGCAGACAATTGGATCCTCAAACTACTAGCCCATGTACCTATTCGTCACACGTTCGCTACTGGTGCCGATTGTGTCAATCATGGTACATCATTTTTATTTCCTCATTTCATGGAGGCTATACGATTTTAAGTGCGGTCAACTAAGACTGCAACAAAAAAAAAAATATCGCAACAAAACATGAATCGGTTTCGTGAGTTCCTCCTTAATTAATTGTCAATAACAATATTTCTTTGAAATTCAATCCGTGAGATGGAAATCAACAGAATCTACCCTTTTTGGGAAACATTGGATATTTTCCCAAGAGTAGGAAATACCAATTGGTCCTACAAATAATATATTAGAGAGAGTCTAGTCCAATTGACCTAGTTAATTGTCTGTTTGGTCCTATTTGGTAATAAAAATTATAGTTTGGTCCTAGGGTGATGTCATGGATGATGTAAATGTCATCTTGTAGTGGCAGAAATACCCTTATATTATTGTTTGGTGCTAGAGTAATGGTTTGGTCCTAAGGTGACCATATATATACAAAAATTTAATAGAAAATATCTCATTCTCAGATTTACTTTCTCTCTCCTCTGTATTTCAGATCTAGTTTCTCTCATCCCCATTTTTTCTTTTTTTTGTTGTTGTTCATGAAGACGATGAAGAATGCAAAATTTTTAGGTTTATTCGTCACTATTTGTTACTACTGTTGTTGAATATGATGATGAAGACGATGGAGATGATGAAGACGACGGAGATTTTTGTGTTTCTTCGTCACTTTTTGTTGATGCTGCTATTGAAGAAGATGAAGATGATGAAGACGATGGAGTTTTGAAGATTTTTCAGTTGCTGTGTATGACAAAGAAGAAGAAAAAGATGAAGAAAACTAATATAACCTTCAATCTTCATCTTGGATCTTGATTTTTTTGGTGTTGTTAATGAAGATTTGATGTTGTTGGTGCTGGTGAAGTCAATGAAGATGATGAAGAATATGAAGATTTATGCGTTTTGTTGTTGTTGTTGTTGTTGTTGATGCTGCTTAAGATGAACTTCATTCCTGGAATGAACTTCATTACTGAAATGAACTTCATTTTTGGAATGAAGTCTGTTTTTTTAGGTTTTTATATGGACTTCATTTCTGGAATGAAGTCTGTTTTTTTAGGTTTTTATATGGACTTCATTTATGGAATGAAGTCTGTTTTTTTAGGTTTTTATACGGACTTCATTTATGGAATGAAATATGTTTTTTTAGGTTTTTATATGGAGTTCGTTTCTGGAATGAACTCTGTTTTTTTAGGTTTTTATATGGACTTCATTTCTGGAATGAAGTCTGTTTTTTTAGGTTTTTATATGGACTTCATTTCTGGAATGAAGTCTGTTTTTTTTAGGTTTTTATATGGACTTCATTTCTGGAATGAAGTCTGTTTTTTTAGGTTTTTATATGGACTTCATTTCTGGAATGAACTGCTACAAGAAAATAAGTAAAAATAACAAGGAAGGGTACTTTTGTCAGTTTAATATTTTTAAATAATTATGGACCAAACATTAAAGGTGTTTTCCTAAAGGACTAAACAGACATGGGCCCACCTAAAAAAGGACCAAACGATATTTTTCCCTTCCCAAAATTTGGCGTGATCCTTGTTTTGGAATGACCTCATTTCACGTTGTTTCAAAGTAATATAAAAGGCAGTTATTATGGACTTATGGGAATACAAAGGGGAGAGTTTCGAGTAGTAGGGATGTCAGAGACCTAATCAATTCTAAAAGGCTGAAATTTTCTTGATACTATTACTTAAAAGAATGGTAGAAACTTGGTGCCAATTTCTGCCATTTTTTTAAGTATGGAATTGAGAATTCGACGAAGATACCATCATCGGTACATGTAAACGATAACGAAAAGCCTGGGTTAACACGAGCACAACTCCCATCACACCCTCTCTAATGTGTCTGTATGTATTGTTCATTGCAGGTCGGCCTTCCTGGATTTGGTCATACGGCTGGTGCAGCTCTTGCTAATCTTATGGATGTCTATATGCGATGAAGAATATATATATCGGAGTTTGTGGAAGGTTTTTGATATATGAAAGTGAAGTAAACCCTTGAAGTATAAGCCGGGCTTTTCGGTGATGAAAAGCCTGGCTATATACATCAAGATTGTACTTCTTTTTCATAAGCACATGTCAATTTCTCGGGGTTTCTCTCCTCCTCATCTCCTCTTTCTTTCTAAAAGAAGTTTCAATACAACCCTAATATCCTGAGCGCCTCCCTGCTCAGATCTACCCTTAAGGAGCAGATTTGAGCTGAACTAATCAAGATTGTACTTCTTTTTCATAAGCATATGTCAATTTCTCGGGGTTTCTCTCCTCCTCATCTCCTCTTTCTCTCTAAAAGAAGTTTCAATACAACCCTAATATCCTGAGCGCCTCCCTGCTCAGATCTGCCCCTAAGGAGCAGATTTGAGCAGAACTAATCTCACCCAAACCCCTTCCTGTTCCATCCATCCTTATATAATTCTCTGTTAGTTTTAGTTTGTTTTTATCTTTATTTTTGGGTAGATCGGTCTGTTTCTTTGCCTTTTCCGATTTAACTAAATCGCAGCAACGACATGAGCTCTGACATCTCCATATAGATCGGCTTTCACATATCTCGGCTATCAATCTTTATTTCTGTTTGTTTTATCTATTTTAGGACTGAAGTTGTTTCAGTTGATTGCATCTGTAATGTCTTATGTTTTTGTTTTAGTGTTACTATCTGTCCCTTAACTATAATTGACTATAGTTCCATTTTTTTTTTTACACAAAATGATTTTATTTTTTTTAAAAAGAAAGAAATTTCATACAAAGCTTTTGGTTGGTAACCTAGCAACAAGCTGGGCTCCAACTCCCCTTTGAATAGGCACTCCTAAGTTGGGTTCCATTTTGATCATTTATATACTATGATTATTTATACTATAATTGATTAGTTCTATGATGATCTGTTTAATTAGGTTAACTTGAAAGTACATCGAATAGATCAAAGGTATGGAAGCCGCAAATAAATCTAAGTTACGTGGGTTGTTGCTAAAGACTCGTGGCAAGAGCAAGAATAAAAGGAAGAAGAAAAGGAAGAATTTTTGTTTTAGTGATATACCTTTCGGTATGTGGGGATTCGGAAATAGTGACTGCTGCTATATTAAGGTGAATGATTGAATCATAATACTGTTTGCTTCAAGTTATATGTGGAGTTTTTCATAGTTGAAGTCTGTGTATTTGGCTCATTTGCTTAGGAACTTTTAATGATTTGTTACTTAATGATTTTTTCAAATTTAGAGATTTTATTATGCAAATCTATGAGGGCAAAAGACACTGTCGGCTGCAATGGTCAAGGAAGTTGTTCTGATGATGATCACATGACTTGTCTTTGTGCACGGCTTAATGTCTCGTATCCATAGTTCTACACATTTCAAAACCTACCTGCAGGTATGTTGTATCTATTGATAGTATTTGGTACTTCCCTTGATTTCTTGTTTATGTATACTAGCAAGTAACAATGTTGATCTTTTGTAGGAAATGGACAAAATGCTAATACATTATTATACACATGGGATCGCACCATCGATTTGACATAAGAATGGTGTCTATCTGACTCCAAACGAACCTTGTAAACTTATGGCACGCTTCAATGCATCTGCAAAGGTAGTTCGAAAGTGGTCGACCAAGCTAATAAGGGACTTCTTGGAATTACTTAGAGAATGGTAAAACCTTTGCAATAAGTTCCACCTTATAAAGTTTTGAGTATGAACTTATTGCAAAGGTCTCTCCATGCTTTAAGTATGGATTTGAGAATAGAATTTGAAGATGAAATTGATCATTTGAGAAGATCATCGGTATATATGTTATGGTGACATGAGCACAAGTTGCACAACGTCAATTTCTCAAGCCTGCCCTCGTCATTTATTTTTCTGTTCTACTGTTTGATGTTCCCATAGTTCGCTTCTACTTTCTCACCAAGATCCAATTTTCTAGTTATAAATATATTGTTCTTAATAATTTAATATTGGGATTTTTGCTGGTTTGATTTTACTCGTACTCCATGAAATTTATTATGTGAAGAATGAGTTAATCTATGAACAACGTTCACCTAAAGCGATTGAAATTTACTCGTACTCCTCTCCTCTCCAAACCCTAAGCGATTGAAAACTTCTCCACCTAAAGCGTCGCCTGCTCCGATATGTTTCCATGGGCGCAGATCAGAGCAGATCTTCTAACCAAATCCCTCTGCTCCTTCTCTTTTTTCTTCCATTGCTTTTGAAGTTTTAGTTTTCAGTTTTAACTTTTTGGCTTAGATTTTATGCCTGATCTTTGCAAAGACTTTAGCTTTCTTATGCTTATAGAGTTTGATTTCCAGATCTTTCTCTATTTCGTTTTCAGTATTTTGTTTAGATATTGATCTCGTTTTGTTTCTCTTTGATTTGGGTTTCATAGGTTTTAACTGGTTTCCTTCAAAAGTTGTTTGTTAATCTTTAATCTAAATAGTAGATTTGCTTTTTCTTAGTTTTTGGATTCACATCGAAGTTGTTGCTTGGATTTTATTTCAACTTCGTTTTCTGATTTCAAATCAATTTTTTTTTCTTTTTCTTCTCAATTAAGAATTTGATTTTAGGAAATTTGTTATGGTTTTGGAATCTCATTTGATAATGCTTTTACAGACAAATGGTCTATTTCTCTTCAAGGGAATATTCATTGCAGCAGCAGCAACACCAAAGAGATCGGAAATTCCATCAGTAGCGACATTACTAAAGATACCAAAGACACAGGCAGTTGCAACGTTACTAAAGACACCAAAGACACAGGCAGCAGCATCGTTGATACCGAAGACACCAGCACCAGATAGAAACAACAACCCGATTCCAATGAAACTTCAGACCGCCTCCGTTCGACTTCATCCAAAGATTACCTATTTAGGTTGTCTTTGTTACTTATGTTACTTTAGTTTAGGAAAAAAACGTGATAAATGGTTGGATCTATGGATCCTTTTATACCTTAGTCACATGTGTTACTATGATTATGAAAAAACCCTTGAGAAATGGATGGATCTTTGGATCCTAACATCTCTACTTTTAGTAGACTTTTACTAGACTTGTTAATTGGTTTGGAAGTGTTACTTTTAGTCCAAACAATGCCATTTGAACCTGTTTCGTCACCAAGGAGTCAACGGAATGGTTAGATTTTTCTTGAGAATCGGTTGTGTTACTATGTTGTTGAGAGTCTTGTAATCCTATGTTGTCTGAGTAAATACTTTGAGTCTACTGAAAATCCTATCAGATGTATTGTAACCTTCCCGGCCTTGATCCGTGGTATTATCAATGTTAATGTTATAATGTACGAGGGCTTGCCTCTTTTCCGGAAAAAAAATAAAAAGAACAACATTCATGGTACGACACCTATGACGCATGTCAATTTACATATTGACACACGTCAAGTTCTTAAAGCATTCCCTCTCACTTCTTTCTCTTTTCTACTGTTTGGTTGGTATTCCCACCACCATCTTTTGCTTCTCCTTTCCCTCAGTCTGTTAGTAAAAAAAAAAAAAAAATCCCATTTCACTCGCCTTCTCACTCTGGTTCTTCTCTTTGAATCACCACCAACTACAATTAATTTCATCAGTTGATTTACAAATTTATCCATCTACTCTTCACAGTAACCTATAGGATGTAAATAGCTAGCTAAATTGATATTTTTGAATTCTGGGATGGAGGCTTTGCTCTAGTTTTACATCTCTGCAACACCATTAATGGCAGCCCACAACTGAAGATGTCAGCACAGTTTTATTATTGTGAGTTTTAATTCAGTCCCTAAATTTCTAGTTATACATGCATTGTTCTTAATTGGTTTGATTTTACTTGTTCTGTATGACATTGATAATGCCAAGCATGACTTAATCTCTGAATATCTTCACCTTGTATGTCAAGCATCCATGGAAGTTGGAATAGTTCATGCTTTGTTATGCATTCAAGTCTATGTGAACTGATTTATTTCAATCTTTGACAGTCTATGCTTTAGAAAGATATAGATAATGCTAGGGATTGACATTTTAGCTTTAGTTTAATTGGTAGATAAAGTGTATGAGATGGATGATTAGACTAAAGAAACAAGATGTAAAACCAATATAATGATGAACTAGGGCTTCAAATCCCTAAACCAGATTAATATGAAGATGTGAGTGGAAGGGCACAGTTAGATTGTTTTTTCATTTTTTTTACATTGTTTGCCTTAACAGGAAAGGTCAAGGATTTGATCGATAAACATACCGATGAACTGCAGCACTTCAGGCGTTGGACAATGGAAAGGCTGCTCAAATTGAATTGCCAATGTTCTCACGTCTATTTAGATATTATGCCAGGGAGTTAAAAACCCCATGGATATGTAATTCATCCTTCTTAAACTTTCTAGTTGTTTATAGTTTGCTTACATCTTCTTAGCCTTTTTTTAGTTTCTTTCAACTGTCAGATGGATACTTTTGTTCGCAAGTTCTTTCCCGATCATCGATCGCCTGGCGTCCCGTTTAGGCTTTCTAACACGTGTGAGACATCAACTTTCCTTAACGCAATCACACTTACGAAGCAAGATGAAATACTCGAATCTAGTCACTACACTGCCTCACAGTCAATGACACCTGCCGGCTTACTCACAGCACATATTAATGGTAGGGCGTCCGATGTGGATGGGATCAATAAGCTGTATGTTTCACCTGAAGCCACAATATATGACGCTATCAAGCGTTCATGTGGGATGAATCGACAGGCGTGGTCGGGGCACATGGCCTTGATGAACACTTGGGATTGGGTCGATAATCATGTCATGCTGATGATTAACGCTCTAAGGTTCGTTAATGCTGATGATTGCGCGAACTTACTGCAGATGCTGGCAACAATCTGAATGTTTTTTTGTCCAACTTGGTTGACGGCCGAATCACTATTGACCGCAACCAATATTTTACTGATGAATACCCGGCTGCTAACGAGTGGGAGTGGCCATGTGGGACTGCTGACGACGCTTTGCCAGGTTTCACACACTTGACAGCTGCTACACCGGCAGACGGAACACCAGTGATGGATTTGCGCGGCCTCAGTCAACAAGAAGCTGCCTTCATGCTATTGATGACTGGCACATGGAGGCGCCGGTCTAGGTACAGGCTGGATTTTGCGTTGCCACGTTTGGCTGAAAGGTTGCAGTTTCGCCATCCTGTGAACGTTAGCAATTTCAGTTTTACTGAAGCGTCACCAGCTCCTCGACCTCCAGCACCACCCCTGGCAACTAAGGAGCTCGCTTGGGGAGCCCTGAGGGGATACGTCACGCATAACAGGCTGTTCGGGCAATTCAGCACGGCCTTGTACATGGTATGTGCGATGGCTTACCAGTTCTTGCCACCAACTGCTGAAGGTACTTATTGGCTCTCGCTTGAATGGAAAGCTTCACTGCCTGCTTTTCATCCTATCCGCGGAAGGTATGTTCTTTTGAATGAAGGGGAGCAGCTTACGGTCAGCTTTAGGGCCTTATCTGAATGGAACTTCATCAACAACCGAATTGAGAAGGTAAACTTGATGGCTTTAATATTTAGCCAGGCTGCGCACACTGGGCTGGCAGTTAGATCGACTCGACGTGGCCTGGAAGACAATCCGTCTGATCTTTACAATACGGAAGGCGGATTTTATTCAGCCATCAACATGTTTTCAGCGGCCGCTTCGGAATGTGCTCAATGGCAGGCGCCGCTTTCTGGAATGTTTGATGTCTACTTCTACTGCACAGAGGATTTTGAGCGATATTCTACTACTCGCCATGTAGTGACCACCAATACTACTGAAGGTGACCTTGCGGGTCATGATTCTGAGGTAGTTCGTGTGGGGGAACATAACCAGGTCCGTGTGTTAGTTAGGTGGATGCCGCTACCAGGGGCACCTCTGCTGCTACTACCATTGAACTGCTTTCCGTACAAGACGCCGTTTGAACTAAAAGGGAAACTTGATCCGGATGATGGCAAAGCGCATCGTAATCATTGGTCTGTTGAGTGGCATAAGGCATGGGAAGTCGCTCATCTTTACAACCTGGGGGGATATTCCCTTCGTTATATTGATGACAATGGAGTGGCAGGGCCTAGATCATTTATAAGCCCAGCGGCGACTCATTTCACTTGGCCTGTACTGCGCAAACCTGACCGCCAAGACCGGAAGGCTCATATATGTGGAAGGACCGAACCTGCAAAGGCCAATTTTCATATTCCTGATGTTGCGTCAATGTTTTTCCAGAAGGTGATGGACTATGAGACGGAAGTGCTAGGGCGTGGAGTGGCAGCTGGGACGGGAGTGCGCGCCGTGTCGATTTCAGAATACGGTTCCGCTTACATATTGTCGCTGGAGACTTCGGGTGAGATCAAGGGCTCTCCAAGCATTGGCAGGCACCGGGGATATATCAGGAGGCTGAAGGATAGTTTTGAGTTCACTGATGATACGCCTGAGGCAGGCAGGAGATAGGGATGCAGCTGGATTTGTTTCAGCGCGTATGTTTAATTATATTACGGTAAATGCTAGATCTTAGATTATGTAGAATGGCTAGTAGTACTTGTCATTACTGGTTCTTTTGGTGCTTTTATGGTTCTGGAATCATCCCTGGTAGAATTCACTCTTTTTGAGTACTTAACTATAAGGTGTAATGGTTCTTGTCTCTCTCTGATCGTTTCCACCCTTCTTTCACCTAGTAGAATACATTGTCAGATTAACTGATGTCTACAGAAACATAATATTTATCTTCACCTTAGAGACACTCCTAATCTAATGAGTTAAGCTTATCGACTCTTGATAAGAATTTTGCACCATGCAAAATGTCAATGATATGTGTGGGCAGGTGTCGCAGTAATAAAGGATTTGCACTTTCCTGTTCTTTCTCCCATATCCCTCTAGCTAGCTATATTTAGCTGGTTTTATGTCTAGTTACGCTCACTAGCTGCCATTGTTTTTCACGTGTACTCTACTATCACTCCATATGTGGTGATGTATCTCGATCAACATCGTTATTTTTCATTTAAAAGCAAAGGAAAAACCAGTCCCAACACACTTTTTCAACCACAGTTTCATTTGGATTCCCTATTCGGCACACGTTAGCTACCACTGGGGATCGTTACTTCCTCAGTTCATGGAGGCTATACACGTTTTTACGCGTGGAAGACTTGATCAACTGAGAATCGATGGCAACAAAGCATTTTAGCTCCGCCTTAATTGATGGGTCAAATAAGATTTTTTCCGAATATTCAATACGTGCAACAGATTTTCCAGTTTTCGGAAATATTTGATATTTTCAAAAAATCTTCCGTGATCCTTGGTTTGGAGTGAACACATTTTAGGGTTTTTCAGAGTGATATAAAGGGGAGAGTTTTGAGTTGTGAGGGTTATCTTTCGACGGAGAAACTTTTCAGTGCAATTTTGGATCTGCAAGTCTCATTGAGCTTTGTAAGTTGTACTCTTATTTCACTGCGTTTAATCTCCTCCTTTGTTTTTTTTTATCATCATTTTTATGAAAAACCAGAACTCCGTTGTTTTCACTAGTTTAAATTAGTTTTTTAAGATTTAAATCATTTTTATTCAAATCCTCGTTCATAATGTTGTGCGTTTGCCATTTTGATCATTTATATACTATGATTATTTATACTTATACTAGTACAACCGTTGCCACGGTGGGAGGGCCGACCGAGGAACTTATTAGAGAAGTTTTAAAGCAAAGAGATGTTCAAACACAATAAGTGTTGCTGATTATAATTTGTCGAAGGAATATTCCGTCACGGTGTCGTCATAGTTAATAGTCAAGTTAGTCAATCCGTTAGTCAACTGGTCAAGGTAAAGAATGAGTTAGCTGACTCGGTATTATTCAGCTGAGTTAGGAGCTGGATCGGGTCAGTGAGTTAACTCACCGAAGTAGAAATCCGGACAGAGTTTCCTCTGTTTCAGGCTAATTCAGGCCAAATTCAGGCCTTTTCTTTCTTCAATTCCCTGTAACAAATCCTAGCATACAACTAAGCAGTTTCATACATTCACCAACACACAACAGCCTCTTTATACTCGCAATGAACTTCAACTCATCCCCATGATCTTCCAGATTCAAATCCAAGCTCAACACTACTTTGAACACAACCACCAGTCTTAGTTCAAGCAATTTTGCAACCATGATCTTCCAGATTGCATTTTCTACTAGGCTAGTGCAAAAAATTAAGGCCACTTACACACCAATCTATAAATCAGTTTGATCCCCGGGATTGGCAGTTGTAGCTGGAAGGAAAAAAGGATCTTTTTCTGTTTTCGTATATCAAATAAATACATCGAGTATCATTTATCCAGCCAGCTTCTGCAGTCAAATCATACAAGAAGTGCTAATGGCTACTTGCAAATCAAATAAAATTCTACTACAAACTTAATGGCTTAAGAAAACTAAATCACAAAAGAAGTGCTAATGAAACATAATTACAAGTTACAACAGAACCCAAGTGATGCACCTTTCCGTAAGCAGAAAAATTTGCACCACAGATATTGTCAGACCCCGAAATATGCACCTATGACACTAGATTTCTTTTTTTTTCATGCAAACAACAATCAACTACCTTGTTACGAAGTCTATTAACAAAATTAAGAGACATTACAATCCAAAAACAAAAGGGGCGTAACATTACCATTCCCATGAGCTAAACAAGGGTTGCTTTTCTCCGTGTATACCTACTAAAACAACCTGAAGTGTGACTACCATAATATCAGTTACTAAATTGGAGATTGAATACATATTTAGACGGTCAATACACATCCAAAGTATCATTTGGTATATTAACCAGTTTTCATGCGTACAAAATTAGAGGAGGCCAGGTTAAAAGGAGATTGAAGATCATAATGCCTAGTCAAAAAAAAAAAAAGGAGATGCAAGATTATTATAATGCCTAATCAAAGAAGTGAAGGCCACTTACACAAGAATACATCACTTGGCAGTTTGAACTCCATGGCTGCCAGTTGTAGTAGGAAGGAAAAAAAGGATGTTTTCTGGTTTGGTAGATGCTGAATAACTGTTTCGAGTAGCTTCTAGCCAGCGTCTTGCAGTCTTCAACTCCACCACCTTTGTGAATAGTTGGCAAACCTATTTGGCAAGAATGTTTATGAGATTCATTTAATAATCAAAAGAATCCTACTTCTCTGTATAAACTATCTACCACTGCGAAAAACAATCTTTAAAAACTTAATCCATTAGAATATGATAAAATAGACTGTCCAGATAGCATAAATTGCTCTCGAAGCTGTAAGGTAAACAGATAATTGAACAACTGATGCATATATCAGATTTAAATACATGTCATGAGCAAAGTAGTATGAATTACAAAAGTGTTTTCCAAGCCAACCATTCGCATTGACAGGTTTAGTTGTAATCGATGCATTCAGACCATTACCTGATGTGCCAAAGAAGGGCCTTTTTTAAGTAGAAATGAACTCCAAGAGACAACGCCTACTACAACCTTGCTGTACTGCTCTCCACATTACACAACAAGTGGAGAGAAGTTTAATCTCCATGGCTGGCTCTTGCAGAATTACTGTTTGGAGTAGCTTCTGGCCAGCCTCTTGCAGTCTTCAACTCCTCCTTTAGAATGGAATTTCTCCAACTCTTTCACAAACTTCTTAATGTCACCTTGGCAGGACCCATCCATTAGAAATTTTTCCAAAGTAGTAGCCCTGTTAAGAGAAAATATCGATCCTAATTTGCTTGCGTAGTAATCGATATATAAAGTCAGCAGATTGATCCTGCAAGTCATATTGCAGAACCCAAAATCACCATGAGCTCAAACACCAGCAGCAACAGTGATTCTCCGCAAACCAACTTCTCAAACTCTTGAACTCGAGAACTGACGATTACCCATTCCTCCATGAGATAAACAATTTCCAGATCTACTTTCTCATCCCCATCAATTTCATCTTCTCGATTCATCATCAATTTCAATTTCAATCAATATCATCATCTCAAATTCGCAGAGCCTTCAAAACCCGTTCATTGAATCCTCGTTGTTCTCAGCTTCTAATACCCTCTTCTGCAAACCCATCTCTTCTTTAATCTCCGATGGAACCACCTCTTCCTCTGTTAATGGCAGCTGTAGATGAATTCGAATTTCATTATGTCTACAATTCCTTGACCTAAATTCCTCCACAATTCTCTTCCCTGTAAGAT
The DNA here is from genome assembly GCA_023531295.1 of Papaver armeniacum. Lineage (NCBI taxonomy): Eukaryota > Viridiplantae > Streptophyta > Magnoliopsida > Ranunculales > Papaveraceae > Papaver > Papaver armeniacum. The sequence continues at coordinate 92,751 of JAJJWW010016180.1, forward strand.
ACAGACTCAATTCGAGCCAGTATTCACCACTGCTTCCATCATCTCCGATCGAAACTTCATGGATCTCTGACTTACTCTCTTGACAGCGCCTCTGATCAAAACTTCATTGTCGATTTGATTTTTGAAGAAATCGAGAGGAGTAAGAAGAAGAAGAAAGAAAAGAAAAAAAAAAGAACAAAATTAAAATTTTGAGGTGGCCGGGATTCGACCCCAAGACCTCTAACTCGATTTTGACAAGAATGCCCATGAACAATTAAAACATTGCCAACCTCCGTGTCCTTTTTCAGCCCACGAAATTTACGCGATTACCCTTCAATTTGTGTCATATTTACGCTTGTTTTAGTGAAAAATAGAAACATGGTGGGGCTGTTTAGTCATTTCATTGTCGATTGAAACCAATTTGGGACACCAAAATCCAATCTTTTTGTGTTAATTGATCACTTACTATTGACAAAAAAGTGACCATATAAACATGGTGAGAATAGAATTTGAAGATGAAATTGATCATTTGAGAAGATCATCGGTATATATGTTATGGTGACATGAGCACAAGTTGCACAACGTCAATTTCTCAAGCTTTGCCCTCGTCATTTATTTTTCTGTTTCTCTTGTTTGATGTTCCCATAGTTCGCTTCTACTTTCTCACCAAGATCCAATTTTCTAGTTATAAATATATTGTTCTTAATAATTTAATATTGGGATTTTTGCTGGTTTGATTTTACTCGTACTCCATGAAATTTATTATGTGAAGAATGAGTTAATCTATGAACAACGTTCACCTAAAGCGATTGAAATTTACTCGCACTCTCTCCTCTCCAAACCCTAAGCGATTGAAAACTTCTCCACCTAAAGCGTCGCTTTGCTCCGATCTGTTTCCATGGCGCAGACGGAGCAGATCTTCTAACCAAATCCCTCTGCTCCTTCTCTTTTTTTCTTCCATTGCTTTTGAAGTTTTAGTTTTCGGTTTTTAACTTTTTGGCTTAGATTTTATGCAGATCTTTGCAAAGACTTTAGCTTTCTTATGCTTATAGAGTTTGATTTCCGAGATCTTTTCTATTTCGTTTCGGTATTTTGTTTAGATATTGATCTCGTTTTGTTTCTCTTTGATTTGGGTTTCATAGGTTTTAATCTGGTTTCCTTCAAAAGTTGTTTGTTAATCTTTAATCTAAATAGTAGATTTGCTTTTTCTTAGTTTTTGGATTCACATCGAAGTTGTTGCTTGGATTTTATTTCAACTTCGTTTTATGATTTCAAATCAATTTTTTTCTTTTTCTTCTCAATTAAGAATTTGATTTTAGGAAATTTGTTATGGTTTTGGAATCTCATTTGATAATGCTTTTACAGACAAATGGTCTATTTCTCTTCAAGGGAATATTCATTGCAGCAGCAGCAACACCAAAGAGATCGGAAATTCCATCAGTAGCGACATTACTAAAGATACCAAAGACACAGGCAGTTGCAACGTTACTAAAGACACCAAAGACACGGCAATGAAGATCGTTGATACCAAGACACCCGGACCTGAGATAGAAACAACAACCCGATTCCAATGAAACTTCAGACCGCCTCCGTTCGACTTCATCCAAAGATTACCTATTTAGGTTGTCTTTGTTACTTATGTTACTTTAGTTTAGGAAAAAAACGTGATGAATGGTTGGATCTATGGATCCTTTTATACCTTAGTCACATGTGTTACTATGATTATGAAAAAACCCTTGAGAAATGGATGGATCTTTGGATCCTAACATCTCTACTTTTAGTAGACTTTTACTAGACTTGTTAATTGGTTTGGAAGTGTTACTTTTAGTCCAAACAATGCCATTTGAACCTGTTTCGTCACCAAGGAGTCAATCCGGAATGGTTAGATTTTTTCTTCAGAATCGGTTGTGTTACTATGTTGTTGAGAGTCTTGTAATCCTATGTTGTCTGAGTAAATACTTTGAGTCTACTGAAAATCCTATCAGATGTATTGTAACCTTCCCGGCCTTGATCCGTGGTATTATCAATGTTAATGTTATAATGTACGAGGGCTCGACTCTTTTCCGGAAAAAAAATAAAAAGAACAACATTCATGGTACGACACCTATGACGCATGTCAATTTACATATTGACACACGTCAAGTTCTTAAAGCATTCCCTCTCACTTCTTTCTCTTTTCTACTGTTTGGTTGGTATTCCCACCACCATCTTTTGCTTCTCCTTTCCCTCAGTCTGTTAGTAAAAAAAAAAAAAAATCCCATTTCACTCGCCTTCTCACTCTGGTTCTTCTCTTTGAATCACCACCAACTACAATTAATTTCATCAGTTGATTTACAAATTTATCCATCTACTCTTCACAGTAACCTATAGGATGTAAATAGCTAGCTAAATTGATATTTTTTGAATTCTGGGATGGAGGCTTTGCTCTAGTTTTACATCTCTGCAACACCATTAATGGCAGCCCACAACTGAAGATGTCAGCACAGTTTTATTATTGTGAGTTTTAATTCAGTCCCTAAATTTCTAGTTATACATGCATTGTTCTTAATTGGTTTGATTTTACTTGTTCTGTATGACATTGATAATGCCAAGCATGACTTAATCTCTGAATATCTTCACCTTGTATGTCAAGCATCCATGGAAGTTGGAATAGTTCATGCTTTGTTATGCATTCAAGTCTATGTGAACTGATTTATTTCAATCTTTGACAGTCTATGCTTTAGAAAGATATAGATAATGCTAGGGATTGACATTTTAGCTTTAGTTTAATTGGTAGATAAAGTGTATGAGATGGATGATTAGACTAAAGAAACAAGATGTAAAACCAATATAATGATGAACTAGGGCTTCAAATCCCTAAACCAGATTAATATGAAGATGTGAGTGGAAGGGCACAGTTAGATTGTTTTTTCATTTTTTTTTACATTGTTTGCCTTAACAGGAAAGGTCAAGGATTTGATCGATAAACATACCGATGAACTGCAGCACTTCAGGCGTCGGACAATGGAAAGGCTGCTCAAATTGAATTGCCAATGTTCTCACGTCTATTTAGATATTATGCCAGGGAGTTAAAAACCCCATGGATATGTAATTCATCCTTCTTAAACTTTCTAGTTGTTTATAGTTTGCTTACATCTTCTTAGCCTTTTTTTAGTTTCTTTCAACTGTCAGATGGATACTTTTGTTCGCAAGTTCTTTCCCGATCATGGATCGCCTGGCGTCGAGTTTAGGCTTTCTAACACGTGTGAGACATCAACTTTCCTTAACGCAATCACACTTACGAAGCAAGATGAAATACTCGAATCTAGTCACTACACTGCCTCACAGTCAATGACACCTGCCGGCTTACTCACAGCACAGATTAATGGTAGGGCGTCCGATGTGGATGGGATCAATAAGCTGTATGTTTCACCTGAAGCCACAATATATGACGCTATCAAGCGTTCATGTGGGATGAATCGACAGGCGTGGTCGGGGCACATGGCCTTGATGAACACTTGGGATTGGGTCGATAATCATGTCACGCTGATGATTAACGCTCTAAGGTTCGTGTTTTTGCGCGAACTTACTGCAGATGCTGGCAACAATCTGAATGTTTTTTTGTCCAACTTGGTTGACGGCCGAATCACTATTGACCGCAACCAATATTTTACTGATGAATACCCGGCTGCTAACGAGTGGGAGTGGCCATGTGGGACTGCTGACGACGCTTTGCCAGGTTTCACACACTTGACAGCTGCTACACCGGCAGACGGAACACCAGTGATGGATTTGCGCGGCCTCAGTCAACAAGAAGCTGCCTTCATGCTATTGATGACTGGCACATGGAGGCGCCGGTCTAGGTACAGGCTGGATTTTGCGTTGCCACGTTTGGCTGAAAGGTTGCAGTTTCGCCATCCTGTGAACGTTAGCAATTTCAGTTTTACTGAAGCGTCACCAGATCCTCGACCTCCAGCACCACCCTTGGCAACTAAGGAGCTTGCTTGGGGAGCTCTGAGGGGATATGTCACGAAGAACAGGCTGTTCGGGCAATTCAGCACGGCCTTGTACATGGTGTGTGCGATGGCTTACCAGTTCTTGCCACCAACAGCTGAAGGTACTTATTGGCTCTCGCTTGAATGGAAAGCTTCACTGCCTGCTTTTCATCCTATCCGCGGAAGGTATGTTCTTTTGAATGAAGGGGAGTCGCTTAAGGTCAAAAAAGGGGCTTTATCTGAATGGAACTTCATCAACAACCAAATTGAGAAGGTGAACTTGATGGCTTTAATATTTAGCCAGGCTGCGCACACTGGGCTGGCAGTTAGATCGACTCGACGTGGCCTGGAAGACAATCCGTCTGATCTTTACAATACGGAAGGCGGATTTTATTCAGCCATCAACATGTTTTCAGCGGCCGCTTCGGAATGTGCTCAATGGCAGGCGCCGCTTTCTGGAATGTTTGATGTCTACTTCTACTGCACAGAGGATTTTGAGCGATATTCTACTACTCGCCATGTAGTGACCACCAATACTACTGAAGATGACCTTGCGGGTCATGATTCTGAGGTAGTTCGTGTGGGGGAATATAACCAGGTCCGTGTGTTAGTTAGGTGGATGCCGCTACCAGGGGCACCTCTGCTGCTACTACCATTGAACTGCTTTCCGTACAAGACGCCGTTTGAACTAAAAGGGAAACTTGATCCGGATGATGGCAAAGCGCATCGTAATCATCGGTCTGTTGAGTGGCATAAGGCATGGGAAGTCGCTCATCTTTACAACCTGGGGGGATATTCCCTTCGTTATGTTGATGACAATGGAGTGGCAGGGCCTAGATCATTTATAAGCCCAGCGGCGACTCATTTCACTTGGCCTGTACTGCGCAAACCTGACCGCCAAGACCGGAAGGCTCATATATGTGGAAGGACCGAACCTGCAAAGGCCAATTTTCATATTCCTGATGTTGCGTCAATGTTTTTCCAGAAGGTGATGGACTATGAGACGGAAGTGCTGGAGCGTGGAGTGGCAGCTGGGACGGGAGTGCGCGCCGTGCCGATTTCAGACTACGGTGCCGCGGTCATAGTGTCGCTGGAGTCTCCGGGCGAGATCAAGGGCTCTCCAAGCATTGGCAGGCACCGGGGATATATCAGGAGGCTGAAGGATAGTTTTGAGTTCACTGATGATACGCCTGAGGCAGGCAGGAGATAGGGATGCAGCTGGATTTGTTTCAGCGCGTATGTTTAATTATATTACGGTAAATGCTAGATCTTAGATTATGTAGAATGGCTAGTAGTACTTGTCATTACTGGTTCTTTTGGTGCTTTTATGGTTCTGGAATCATCCCTGGTAGAATTCACTCTTTTTGAGTACTTAAGTATAAGGTGTAATGGTTCTTGTCTCCCTCTGAACATCTCCACCCTTGTTTCGCCTAGTAGAATACATTGTCAGATTAACTGATGTCTACAGAAACATAATATTTATCTTCACCTTAGAGACACTCCTAATCTAATGAGTTAAGCTTATCGACTCTTGATAAGAATTTTGCACCATGCAAAATGTCAATGATATGTGTGGGCAGGTGTCGCAGTAATAAAGGATTTGCACTTTCCTGTTCTTTCTCCCATATCCCTCTAGCTAGCTATATTTAGCTGGTTTTATGTCTAGTTACGCTCACTAGCTGCCATTGTTTTTCACGTGTACTCTACTATCACTCCATATGTGGTGATGTATCTCGATCAACATCGTTATTTTTCATTTTAAAAGCAAAGGAAAAACCAGTCCCAACACACTTTTTCAACCACAGTTTCATTTGGATTCCCTATTCGGCACACGTTAGCTACCACTGGGGATCGTGTCAATCATGTTGCATCATTTTACTTCCTCAGTTCATGGAGGCTAAACACGTTTTTACGTGTGGAGGACTTGATCGTTTTTGCTCCGCCTTAATTGATGGGTCAAATAAGATTTTTTTCCGAATATTCAATACGTGCGCTGGAAATGCAACAGATTTTCCAGTTTTCGGAAACATTTTGATATTTTCCACAAAATCTTCCGTGATCCTTGGTTTGGAATGAGCACATTTTAGGGTTTTTCAGAGTGATATAAAGGGTAGAGTTTCGAGTTGTGAGGGTTATCTTTCGACGGAGAAACTTTTCAGTGCAATTTTGGATCTGCAAGTCTCATTGAGCTTTGTAAGTTGTACTCTTATTTCACTGCGTTTAATCTCCTCCTTTGTTTTTTTTATCATCATTTTTATGAAAAACCAGAACTCCGTTGTTTTCACTAGTTTAAATTAGTTTTTTAAGATTTAAATCATTTTTATTCAAATCCTCGTTCATAATGTTGTGCGTTTGCCATTTTGATCATTTATATACTATGATTATTTATACTTATATAGTAATTGATTAGTTATATTTTGATCTATTTAATTAGGTTAATTTGAAAATACATCAAATAGACCAAAGCTATGGAAACCGCAAATAAGTCCAAGTTACGTGGGTTGTTGCTAAAGACTCGTGTAATACACAAGAGTAAGAAGAAAAGGAAGAATTTTTGTTTTACTGATATACCTTTCGGTATGTGGGGATTCGGAAATAGTGACTGCACCTATATTAAGGTGAATGATTGAATCATAATATATTTGCTTCAAGTTATATATGGAGTTTTTTCATAGTTGAAGTCTGGGTATTTGGCTCATTTTCTTAGGAACTTTTAATGATTTTTTAGTTAATGATTTTTTCAAATTTATTGCCGTACAGATTTTATTATGCAAATCTGTGGTATTCGCCAAAAATGTAACGAGGCCAAAAGACACTGTCGGCTGCGATTGTGAAGGAAGTTGTTCTGATGATCCCATGACTTGTCCTTGTGCACAGCCTAATGGCACGTATCCATATCTTTCTGTAGAGGCTGGCAGGTGAAATTCATATTTTTGCTTGAATTCCGGATGAAATCCCCCATTAGATTATATTATTTCATTTTTCAAGCATGATCACAAGTATGGGTACGCCCTTTGTTTTTTTTTTTTGCTTGGTGATATTTACATCTCATCCCGGCTTACAATTTATATTCATGAAAGACTAATTTATGTTTTTCTGTTGATTTGCTAACCAGGAGGAGTTTTGCACATTTCAAAACCTACCTAAAGGTAATATGTTTTATCCATTGATAGTATGTGGTACTTCTCTTGATTTCTTGTTTATGGATGCTAACAAGTAACAACGTTGGTCTTTTGTAGAAAATGGACAAAATGCACAAGAGATTGGAGCATCGATTTGACATAAGACGGGTGTCCATCAAACTCCAGGCGATCGTGTTATATTATGGCGCACTTCGATTTGGTAGCAACTTTCTCGCTTGAGTTATGAAATAAACTCAAGCGCGGGCGCAGAGAAGAACTCAAGGTTTTTTTTGTTGTCGGACTCTATTGCATTCGATTTTTCAGTTTGTGTAGTGCATTAAATTGTTGTGCTTTAGAGTTTAGTTACTTATGGGAGTTTAAACTAGGCGATGCCGGTAAGAATTTGTAGGTATGACGAATTTTAAGTCGAATGAAAAATCTTGCTGTTGAAAATGAAATTGTAGTAATTTAGTTAACTTAATGCGCATTGCTTTCCCATGTTTATACTAGGCGATGCTGGTAAGAATCTGAAACCGGAGGAAAAACCTGCAGCGAAACGCCAAAGGCGTGTTCATTCAGCTGTTATTTGGGATGAAAATGGAAGTCAGCAACCTAATGACAATGGTAATGTGGTAGATTCAGCGGCCGCGTTTAAAGATGCCACAAAACTTGAGAGCTTCACAGAAGTGTTTGAAAACCTACCTTCAGGTAATATGTTTTATCTATTGATAGTACTTGGTACATCTCTTGATTTTTTGTTTATGGATACTAACAAGTAACAATGTTGGTATTTTGTAGAAAATGGACAAAATGCACATGAGATTGGAGGCCGTCCATCACGTTCTTCTTTGGTAGCAACTTTCTTTTAGACGATCTTGATTTTGATTTTTTGCGCTGAGGACTATCGTCATATACCATCTCTAGCAAAGGTAGTTCGAAAGCGGACGACCAAGCTAATGTTAACTTCTTGAAATTACTTGGAGAATGGCAAAACCTTTGCAATAAGTTCCACTTGCAAAGCTTGAATATGAAACTTACTGCAAAGGGTTTGCCATTCTTTAAGTATGGATTTGAGAATAGAATTTTAGTTTGAAATTGATAATTGAAGATCATCGGCATATGTTATGATGGCATGAGCACAAGCATATGGCTTGGGTTCCAGAAATTTTCCGTACCCAAGTATGAATGTATCATGTAAAGGTTTTTGCTTGGTGTTGCAGTAATAAGGAATTGCACTTTCATGTTGTTTCTCCTAGCTACATTTGCTTTTCGCTTTTCTTATTTGGTTATATGTTTAGTAGCTGCTACCATTGTTCTCATGTGTACTCCTTATGTAGAAACAAGAGATTATCTTGTGAGTTAATTTGTTAATTACGTAGCAACGTTTAGAATAATCTACAATTTTGAAAGGGATATATGAGAACTTTCCTGAAGCTCAGTCTCACTGAAATTTGATGAATTTATGGCCATGGCAGTTAGGGATGTTTCTTTCCTTGTAAATAGTTCTTCATGGGTTTCTTCAATGAATTTCTTCAATGAAATTTGATGAATTTATGTACATAATCATACTGTGCTGTTATGTTTTTTGTTTAGATCAAAGATTAAACAAACTATTTTGACTCTCCTTAACAAAAGTAGGATCCCATGGCCAAAGATGACAGGTTAAGAATTTGGATGATGGGATTGGAAGGGCACAGTTAGATTGTTTTTTTTTCATATTCTTTACATTGTTTGCCTTCATAGGAAAGGTCAATGGTTACTTTTCAGGATTTGATAGATAAACATACCGATGAACTTGCAGCACTTGAGACGTGGAATTGTGGAAAGCCACATGAACGGGCCTAAGGAAGAAATGAGACTTGTCAAATGGTGGTGATTTATTTCGCAAATTCTGGCCTTGTTTGAAAAATGGATGTTTCATGGAGCACAATCCCAATGCATGTGCATGGATAAAGCGATCCTGGCTTATTTACACCTACAACTTTGGCTTAGCTTGGATTGTGTCTGTCAATCATGCAACAGAATATATCCTCTCTAAGATTGCGTGATCCTCATATTTTAATCTTAGAAATGATACCTAAAAAAAAAAAAAAGGTTTTATTCCCTTGTACTTGCATTTATTTCACATGAGCACAACTCCCATTTATGCTTCTACTTTCTCAGTTTTCGAGAATGG
>JAJJWW010016181.1:0-17271 GCA_023531295.1 Papaver armeniacum
ATAGTTCTAGCTAATCTCTTAATCGGGTAGTTCTAGAGATGGAAATAACTAGTTTTAGTTTTAGTAAATAAAAAAAAAGCGCACAAACTAATTTTGTATATGAACAATTTACCTATGGTAATATGGTTAACTAATTTGCTAATTTTAAACTAGACAAGGGTTTTTAAAATTCATACAACTTGATGTTTTCATGATTTACTTTAAGTGTGATGTCATGCAACTTCGAGAGTAGAACCAGAGAGAGAAACAAGTTGCATTTTGAACTCGAATGAATCTCCATGGGAACTTGATCCTAGTAAATTAGTAGTTCACCCATTGGTTTGTATTTCGAGTCCAGAATCATCAGAAACACACCTGATCAGGTAGTGGCTGAGTGGTGATACCAAAACGTCTTACCACATTTTCACTGAAAAGCTTTTCAGTCTAGACCAATGGCCAACAATCCGTACACACCATGACTCACCGCGTGCATCTTCTACGTATGGCTTTAATTAGCCTCTTTGCAACCACTTTGTTAATATTTTAAGAAACCTAATTCAGTACGCTTTATTATTAAACTGTCAATGCTAATAGTTTAAGAAGCATTATTACGCACATAATGTTTTAGTACTACTCTCTCCGTACCTATTTTATAGGCGGAATATTGCTTTTTCCTTGTACCATTAGATATGCGGAATGCCAATCCCAAGATGGTTTTTAATTATTTTACCCTTATTTATGTTGTTTGGTTATCATCACAATTAAGTTTACTCTAACATATGAAATATAACCAAGGGCAAAACAAGAAAAAAACATAGATATTTGTGAAATCAATTTTTTTTTTTCTTAATCTAAGAGAATTGGTTCCTCCGCCTATATATGTGGTACAGAGGGAGTACTTAATTATGAACGCGCAATTGGGGGATATAAAAATTAATTGGGGGATATAAAAATTAATTGGGGGATATGCTAATAAGATAAAATAGGGATTTAAATAGTATTTCAAAGTCACCCCTTATCCATGTATTTGCCCTTACTTAATTAGCTATAAATAAATAAATCAGAGTAATTAATATGGTTTGTACCTAAACTAGATTAGATTAAACTTATTCATCCGGGTTAGTTTGATTATTGATAGAAAGAGTAAGGGTATTCAGTTAACGAAGAAGAAGAAGTTTGACAAAATTGAAAAGAAAATCAAGAGTTTTGACATTGATAAAGAAACTAATGCTTTAGTGCTCTGAAATAGGCAACAAGATATCGTGAATGTGCTCGAATATCAAATTATCATCTCAACTCAGGAAAGAAAAATCATCTCAAAACTCACCCAGATTTTCTGCAGTGATGACCTTCATCCATGAAAACCATCTTAGGTTGTATTTGGTCGACATGGTATTCATCCATTAAGCCATGCCGATTCATGGTATAAAACATAACTAAAACACTTGTTTCACCAACCAAAATCCTTGGTATGAGCAAAATCCATTGTACACTTGGTATGAAAAGTACAATAAGTCCACTCTATGTTCCCAATAATAAGGAAACTCTCCTATTGTTTTCTCCAAAGTGCTGAGTGCATCAATTTCCTGAACTTGATGTTCTAGTTAGTTCACAACTCTAATTTGAGAACTCGTGAGTAAGATATCTAGTTGTTTGGACTCGATCACAAATCAGACATTTTAAAACTTAGAACAAAAGATACAAGAGTTGGGATTTTCAACGATATTAACTTGGTATCCATCCTAGAGCATGTTAGAATATTGCACCCAAAAAAAGGAGCATGTTAGAGTACAAAAAGAAGTCTCGAATACAGAAGAAAACAATGTTGATAGTCTTAAGTCATTACGGTAAAGGTTATTTCCCAGAAAATGAGACTTCCACAAGGTCGAACCATTACTTACGAAACTAGGGAAAAGGTTAGTATCGTACGTACAAATATCGTCTATCTTCAATATACAATTATTTTACGATCTTCAATGCCGGCGTAACTATCTACCATATCGGCATAAATGACTCAGTTTTTCGCTACGGGAATCTTAACATCATAGATTTTAGCATGAACACCATGCCGTTTTTTTTTATGCCGGCATAAAATATGTTTGAAGACTATGCCGGGATGTGTTGCCGGTTTTGTTGTTTTTTATTTGGTCTATGTCGGTAATTTTTGTTACAGAATTCTTTTTTCCTTGCCAGATTTTTACTAATCCCGGCATTGTGGTCAATTAGTCGAGTATCTAGGCATTGTTTACCAGTATTATTTTTTATTTTCAAATCAATGCCGCATAGGATCTTTCTAGTCATGAAGGAGAAATACCAATCCCAATAACCGGCCGAGTTATGATGGTGGAGGAGGAGTACACAGCCATGTTCATGCTGCTCACGTGATTCATCATGAACCTACTTCACACAACCACATTATTATCCCTTCATCAACAACACCTCATCAACTTCCTTCAAATGGAGCCATTATATCTCCTACTACCATAGATGACCATATCACATACACAAAGAAGCTGGTCAAGTATAGAAAATGTCCCAAGAACCACACACAAAGAGCTTAATCCAGCCTGAAGAAGTAGTTGTTTGGCTATCGATTAGAAACAACTAATTTTACCAAAATTGACCATTTTTGCTGGCTAAGTTTCAGCATTTTCGAATTGGATGCCAAACACCTGTAACTTAAGTACTGCCGCAAAATTTTGCAATAACTTTCACCATATTCCGAGTAGGGCCTCAGAAACAAAAGAGAAATTATATCTTTTTTGAAAAGATTAAATAATGAGAATTCAGAGAATGAGAGATCATTTGGGATCCAACGGAACTGAAACAACCATTAGAATAAGTTTACAAGAGAAAGAGTGATATTAGGATTGTGGTTTGCCTCTGATTTTTTCTTAAAATAAAATTTAAAAGAAAAATTGTAGTTTCTGACAAAAGATGATTAGAACCATTGCCTACTTATTAAGTCCCAATCCGACGATGTTCATCATTCTCAAACGCAGTGTAAAAATTCACAATTTTAACAGGATGTTCTATATTGTGTTCCTGACAAAAGAACAGTGAACAAAATAACAAACCAAAATCCTGGGTTCAGTCACACACATTAAGAGATCAACCGAGGTGTCCACTCCACTGCATGAGGTACCAACAATTGTACCAGACCAGATGAGTGCTACATTTGTCGGTCTACCAGATGAGTGCTACATTTTCGTCAATTATTTCTAGTTGCTAGGACATACCGAGACACCGATTTCATTGCCTTGATGCGAAGCTTTCGTAGTATCTTGTCTCCCTCTTCTCTCGCAACTTCTTATAACCGAAAATCCCACCCTGCGATCCCGATTCGGGAGTTCTGGTAGCATTTGCATGAGCAAGTGTTGCACTATATATTCCAAGCCCATCACCGAAGTTACCTTCAGATATCTTGCCACCACCAACTACGGCTTGAAGTGTTGCACCATTATGGCTTGAACCATCTTTCAGCTACTTACTTTCCTGACAACGTTACAAAGTTTCCTTGTATTTTCCCCCGAGAAAAAGCCAAGACTACACCTCATCATCACCATCATCCATTGGTACTTCTTTATAACATGAGTTCACTTCCTTTAGAGAGTCTGATGAACAAAATGGTTTTGGTGGTGGTGATCATGGAATCTTAGCACGAGCTTCACATGCTGTGAAAAAGAGGTTTACGACCAAATTCACAAAATAACAAAATCACAAAAATTCACATCCTACACTTACAAAAATTCACAAAATCAAAAACCAAAAAAATAAAAAATATCAGAACATTCAAAAGCATAGTAGAATTCAAAAACTCAAACTCATAATCAAGATTTACAGTGGAATCATGACAAATAGTCTTCTCCAAGGTATGCCGCAACTTTAACAATCCTTAAACAACAGAAGTAGAAAGATCACAACCATGTAATTCCAAAACCCTACTGGCATTGTTAAAGGTAGCCGACATGGTATCCGTAAAGTCTGTATATATCAAACTAAAACCACTGGGAGTTCATCATAAACAATGCCGACAGTTGTAAAATTTAATACAGAGAATTTCGTTTTATTACTTACTCACTGCCGGCATTGATAAGAAATTGCAGAACAATATCGGAACATCTTGCCGGCATGGCATTCATAGGAAATTCTTTTTTCCGGCAGGGTCTTCAACATTAAATCAATAACGACATGGTCTTCAACTGAAACTTTCCATATAGAGTTCGTGATTCTAGATAGGGGTTTTGGAACTGCTTGTTTTGAGATTGATAAAATATTGATGATGATCAAGAGAAATTCTTCCGACTATGATTATTTGTTGATTTTAAGTATTTCTTTCAATTTCAGTTTCTAGCTAGGAGTTTCGGTACGATTTGATATCAATCGACGAAGAGAACTTGAAGAATTTTTTTTTCCGGGAGAATGAGGGATGTCGTTAGAAAGAAGGAATGTGGGATATTCGGAATGATTCTAGGTTTCAGATTTAGATTTTTATTTTGGTGTAAGGGTGATAGAGTAAATTTTCTAGGTTTTTAATTAACTGAAAGGGTAATTTAGTATTTTTGCCCCTAAAAAATACCCCTTAGCAGGAGAAATAAGATGGGAATAGTAATTAATATCCCCCAATTATTTTTTTATATCCCCCAATTGCGTGTTCTTAATTATCTCTATCTAATGAAGAATGGTTTAGTGTTTCTAAAACTTGCTAAAAATTGAATAACTTGATTGGGTAAGCCCACGTGAACGCGATACATAGGATCAATCGATATTCGATCTTTTGTTATGAAATGACCGGGATGGATTTAAATTAAGAATTAAACAAAAAATGTTAGGCCTAAACTTGGATTAGAATATCTAATGATTTTGACAAGTGTCAATCATCTCCAAATCATATACTATAATAAGAACAATTTTTGATTAAGTTAAAACTTAAAAGATACTATTACTCATGTTAAGATAATTATTATATTATCTAAAAGTTACTCCCTCCGTCCCTATTATATAGGCGGAGTTTTGAAAATTTGTAGTCCCATTAGATAGGCGGATTCTCAATTCCAAGATGGGTTTTTCCATATATTACCCTTATTTATTATAGGTAGTTATCACAATAATTAAGTTAATGTTTCTAATGTTGGAAATTGTACAAAGGGCAAAACAAGAAAGATGATGTATATGTATGAAATCAAAGTTTTTTCTTATTTTAAGAGAAACCCACTTCTCCGCCTATATATTAGGGACGGAGGTTGTAATTGTTTATAATCCCAACTAGGGAAGTTTAACTTTTTATTTCTCAAAGATAATGTGATTTAGTATAAAATTTCCCTTTTTTCTTTTGTTGCTTAGTGCTAACAGCTCGTTCGGTTGGGAGAATTAGAATCTCAAGAATTCAATTATGGGGTAATCCAACTCTTGGATTTGGATTTCAAGGAATTTGATTCCAATCCAAAAAATTTATGTTCGATTGAGGTAATTCAATTACCTTTGTTTTTACCCGGAATCCAATTCCATTGTATCATTGGACCAATGCAATGGAAATCTATCATTTTGGAGGGAATTGGATTCCTAGGAATTATAATTCCCAATTACATAAAGTTCATTTGCCCCGTTCGGTTCAAGGGATTGGACGCATTCCCTAGGAATTGGATTCCAAGGAATACAATTCCTTGAAACGAACGGGCTGTAAGTTTTTAATGCGATGAAAAAGGCAACCCATGTTGGCTTTACTTCGCTTGGCTAACTTTCTCTTCCTCTCTTTGAAAGGGCAGCATATATTGAAAAAGAGAGGATCAAAGTCATCTGAGAATAATGTTCTATTTTCAGTTGAAAATGTAATTGTTGTACACATTTTATTTGTCGGTATAAGGACCCTGAGGTGCCAACAAACCCGTGATTGGTGTTCGATACAATTCGTAAGAACTACATTGGAGACTAAAAGACATCTCAAATAAATGAAAATTTTACCCCATATTATTCAAATGACGGGTTAATCTTCAAAATTCATCCCTTGTAAGGTTACTTTTCTGTTGTTGGCTGCAAGTTACAACTCTATCCCTTTGCAACGTCTGCGGTTTTCAGCATAGAAAATTTGTTTTCCCGCAATAAGATTTACCAGGATGACTTGGAACTATTTTTAAGGGCCTTTAAAGTCAGACGGGTGATTTATAATTCTTTCCAGCCATATTTCTAAGCTTGACGTCAGAATAAGCGTAAGGGCAAGATTGAGAGATTTCACAAATCTTGCCCTTTGTTATCCGTTGGACCATGATTATTTTCGAGGTAGATCCAAATATAGATAAGAAATCATATAGCTAGATTAAGCCAACCATTATGTTATGGTGTTCTAACTTGGATGTTTTTGGTAATGCTCTAGCAGTCTAGCTAATCAAGTCATTTTCAGTTGGAAGTCTTTCGTTCGATAATAATTTCATATACTGTGTATATTCACTATTGAAGTTTATTTTAATATATTAATCTTATTCCTTCAAAAGAAGCTTTTTATTAATGAAAATTCAAGGTCACGGTGGGTTTAAAAAGGAAAATTAGAAAGTACAAAGAAACAAGAACATGCCATAAAGTATAGCACCGAGAAGTACGACAAGAAAAAGAGAAGGATTAATGGAACATGACGAATATAAGCATGAATAAGAATCGATCAAATAGGTGTTATAATGATCTTTCGCGGAATTACATTCCAACAATTTTGATTATTTTTCTTCTATACAAAGAAATGCTCCAAAAATTGGATTGATTTGCTCAAATCTCTTAAAGGTTGTGATGAAGATTCTGTCGTCAAGAATACCAGCGATAAAGATTCCGATGAGGATTTCGTCTCTAGATAATCCAAAGATGAAGATCCCATGAAGATTTCATCACCGGATACAAAAATAATAAAAATCCCGTCGTTGGAAAGCCTCTCAAGTGATCTTAAAACCCATAGTAACCAAGAACGACCATTGAAGCCGAGATAAACTTCTCTAGTAGAGGAGATAAAAACCCACCATAATGTAAAACATACGGGTTTGGATGGAGTCCCAAATCCTTTCCGAGAGGTGAATAGATATTGAGTTTGTTCCCACAAGATATATATGAAAATGAGAGGATACCAAGTATACTGCAAACTTTTTCGTTCGACAACCTATATGGACAAAACCTAATACAATTGCAAGTAGACCAACTTAATGATCCTTGATAATATGTATATAGAGTTTAAATCCCCATCTCTTATGAATCAGAAAGTCTATACAATGAAGTCCGTAAACCTGATTGTTAAGAAGAGTACTTGGACTATCCCAAAAATCCATATCCAAGATCAATTTAGTCGTATCCAAATATTCAGATCCGAATTTTTCCAGGTAAGAAACTTGTTATCTATCTTTCTGTTTATGGGTAAAAATCGTTTCTGCTGATTTTGGTAATTTCGGTGGGTGAGTGAGAAACTGGTTCAAACCCTAAACAAATGTGCTGCACGTGAGCACTTTATAGATTCGAGAGATCGATCTGTACAAGTCCGGCCCTAAACCAAGAAATGGTAGTTCCAAACTTGCTTCGGTCACAAAGTGGAGGAGAAGGGTTGATTTGGGGAGGAAGCAAAGAAAGGTGTTGAGGAGAGTAGTATCTCGACTTGTATCGAGAAAGTGAAAGCTTAGGAAGCTTGCAAGAGATGGAAGCTTTTGGGAGAGCTTGCAAAGTTGCCTTTACGAGAGTGTAAGTGTAGTATATTTCTCTGACCGAGACTTGTTGTGCGGTGGAAATAGGTAAGACCTATTTATACAAGTCGAGATTGAAACGCATACCCTGGCCTCATGAAGGAAGAGAGTAAAGGGTGAAATAATGGGAGGAGGTGGTAACCGCATGGTTTAATGGGTGAAAACGTTTTTTCACCATTATTTCCTCTTTTATTTGACCGCTTTATTCCTATTCACGCTTTCTTAATGTGAGCGTAGTGTAAAAGCGCATCTTGTGACCGCCAAACCAAAACCCTAAAGAAGCATCCCCCAGTTTTGTGTTGATATCTCGTTGGTTGCGTTTTGAGTGCAAGTGGTGCTGCTAATGGCGCGTGTGGCATATGCCAATGGCATGTGCGGAATGCCTTGGTGGTAGGTTGCATGGTTTGCAAGTTAGGCTACCAGTGTGTGTGTTTGGCATGTTCCAATGGCATGTGCGGAATGCCTTGGTGGTAGGTTGCACGGTTTGCAAGTTAGGCTACCCGTGTGTGTTTGGCATGTGCGGAATGCCTTGGTGGTAGGTTGCACGGTTTGCAAGTTAGGCTACCAGCGTGTGTGTTTGGCATGTGCCAATGGCATGTGCGGAATGCCTTGGTGGTAGGTTGCACGGTTTGCAAGTTAGGCTACCAGCGTGTGTGTTTGGCATGTGCCAATGGCACGTACGGCCATGTTGACCTAGTTGTAAGTCTTGCAAGCCTAGGGCGCTATATTTGGCGTGTGCCAATGGCATAGCGGCTTGGAATATGGCTTGCGGCACGTGTTGGCATGTGCCAATGGCATGTGCGGCCATGTTGACCTAGTTGCAAGTCTTGCAAACCTAGGGCGCTATATTTGGCGTGTGCCAATGGCGTAGCGACTTGGAATATGGCTTGCGGCACGTATTGGCATGTGCCAATGGCATGTGCGGCCATGTTGACCTAGTTGCAAGTCTTGCAAGCCTAGGGCGCTATATTTGGCGTGTGCCAATGGCATAAGCGACTTGGAATATGGCTTGCGGCACGTATTGGCATGTGCCAATGGCATGTGCGGCCATGTTGACCTAGTTGCAAGTCTTGCAAGCCTAGGGCGCTATATTTGGCGTGTGCCAATGGCATAGCGACTTGGAATATGGCTTGCGGCACGTATTGGCATGTGCGGCCATTTGACCTAGTTGCAAGTCTTGCAAGCCTAGGGCGCTATATTTGGCGTGTGCCAATGGCATAGCGACTTGGAATATGGCTTGCGGCACGTATTGGCATGTGCCAATGGCATGTGCGGCCATGTTGACCTAGTCGCAAGTCTTGCAAGCCTAGGGCGCTATATTTGGCGTGTGCCAATGGCATAGCGACTTGGAATATGGCTTGCGGCACGTATTGGCATGTGCCAATGGCATGTGCGGCCATGTTGACCTAGTTGCAAGTCTTGCAAGCCTAGGGCGCTATATTTGGCGTGTGCCAATGGCATAGCGACTTGGAATATGGCTTGCGGCACGTATTGGCATGTGCCAATGGCATGTGCGGCCATGTTGACCTAGTTGCAAGTCTTGCAAGCCTAGGGCGCTATATTTGGCGTGTGCCAATGGCATAGTGACTTGGAATATGGCTTGCGGCACGTATTGGAATGTGCCAATGGCATGTGCGGCCATGTTGACCTAGTTGCAAGTCTTGCAAGCCTAGGGCGCTATATTTGGCGTGTGCCAATGGCATAACGACTTGGAATATGGCTTGCGGCACGTATTGGCATGTGCCAATGGCATGTGCGGCCATGTTGACCTAGTTGCACGTTTTTGCAAGCCTAGGGTGCTATATTTGGCATGTGCCAATGGCATAGCGGCTTAGTTTGGCATGATTGCCAATGAATGTGATACGTAGTTTGGTTTTAGGCGTTGTTGCCCAGTGCATGATATGCGGCTTGGTTTAGCGTTGTTGCCATGGTACGCAGATGTGCGACTTGGTTTGGCATTGTTGCCATGGTGCGCAGGTGCGGCTTGGTTTGGCATGGTTGCCATGGTGCGAGTGCGGCTTTGTTTGGCATGGTTGCCATGGTGCGCTATGAGTGCGGCTTGGTTTGGCATGGTTGCCATGGTGCGCAGAGTGCGGCTTGGTTTGGCATGGTTGCCATGGTGCGCAGAGTGCGGCTTGGTTTGGCATGGTTGCCATGGTGCGCAGAGTGCGGCTTGGTTTGGCATGGTTGCCATGGTGCTGTGAGAGATGCGGCTTGGTTTGGCATGGTTGCCATGGTGCGCAGAGTGCGGCTTGGTTTGGCATGGTTGCCATGGTGCGCAGAGTACGGCTTGGTTTGGCATGGTTGCCATGGTGCGCAGAGTGCGGCTTGGTTTGGCATGGTTGCCATGGTGCGCAGATATCGGCTTGGTTTGGCATTCTTTTGCCATGGTGCGCAGATGCGGCTTGGTTTGGCATTCTTTGCCATGGTGCGCGAGAGTGCGGCTTGGTTTTGGAATTAGGGTTACGTGTTGAAAACCTAATCCGGTATTTTGAAAAAATACCCTATTAATTATTTACACCGAGTTAAATGCTCTTAGTTAATGTCTTGCGGGTAATGCTAGGTCATGGGGTTTTCGATTTTACCCCTTGTCTAAAAACCACCATCAACATTAAGTCCCCCGCTAGCTCGGAACAGGGGCTTTGTTGCGAGGTAAGCATAAGATGGTGACAAACTATTAACAAACAAAACGTAAGGAGAATTGAAGGAGGCTTGTCTCGACCTTTTATAAATAGGATTTGGAATCCTTGCCTCTGGTAGTTTTGCACAAATCGGGAGGCTGGCACAATTGGTGGGCCAGTGCAGCTTGGGCGACGTTGGGAAGTTGGCGTGAGTTGGGAAATTGCGTGTGCTGGCTGGTGGGGCCGGCGCAATGTGGAAGCTGTGCGTGCTTGCAGGCGTGACTTGGGCGACGTTGGGAAATTGGCGTGAGTTGGGAAGCTGATTGTGCTAGCCGGGGTGGGGCCAGGCGCAAAGGTAGGGAAGGCTGTGCGTGCTTGGCGACGTGACTTGATGGGATCGGTGTGAACAAGGAGGGAGTAGGTGTTTCTGCAGATAACAAAGTTTCCTTATTTTGCCTTTCCTTCACGCGCGGCTTCGATTAGGGCATCGTTCATGCCAAAAAAATCTGAAAGCGTTATGTCCCTCATTGCTTCCTTTCCTTTTTAAAGGTTCTGTATTCAAACCCAACGCAACTGCATCATCTCCCTCGTTTGAGAAAGGTTCCTCTTGTTGAATTTCTCTCTTTGTCATGTCACGCAGATTCGAATCATCTTCTAACCAGCCGAGTTCTCCGGATGAAGGCGCGAGGTCGACTCTTGCATGAGCATCCCAACAAAGGTTATTCGGGTTAAGAAAATCATACCAGGTATGTTTTCTTCTTCTTTGGGACTATCGTACACTTTACCGCCGCTTGTTGTATAAATGGAAAATTTCCCTTTTGTGCTGAGAGATATCCTGTTGGAGCATGCGTCGATCTTGCTTATCGACGAGGATGACCTAGTCGTTCCCCTTCCTTGAATCCATCCTTGTTGACTTCGCAGACTTGGAGGACGCCGATTTAGGATCTATCTTACGAAATGGGATGCATGAGAAGTCCCTAGGTCATACTTCGGTTTGATATGATGGAATGTATGAATACGTGAATGTAACCTTCAGCGTGCTTTTGGAGTTTTAGGTGCACATGTACGGATTCATGTTGAGAAATTCCCGTGGCTCGTAAAACCTCGATAGTGATGATGTTGAAATCGGTAATAACTTTGGTTGAGGGGAGGAGAAAGCATCTTACGCCGGTAGTCTCCATGCATGACCTACTTTCTCATTATATCGCCTTGAATCCCCCTCCACAGGATTTGATATAAGCCTATCGTACTCTTGGATGTGACACTTTGGGGATGCTCGGAAATTACATGATGATATATTCAGATAGTGCGAGGCTCGGGATCCTCCGCGGCCTCGTAAAGTGTTGAAGGCGTCTTCTATACGAGAGGTGATGATGTTCTTGCGATGCACCCTTGAAGAGTAGAGGACCTTGTTGTGGGTACGGATTTTTGGTGGACTGTTCTTCGTAGCTTTGACAAAGGTGAAGGGATCCCATGTATATCTTAGTCCTCAAGTATGGTTTACGTGTTTCCATCTTTTGTAATTGCTCTGCGGTGAAGCTCTGGGCGGGGGAGTGTGGCGGCATGACCCTTTGCGGAAGGAGTGGCGTTGGTTAACGTTGATGCGGCCGGAGAACGTTGATGTGTAGCTTCTTACGGAGAGAACGTTGATGTGTAGCTACTTCGGAGAGAACGTTGATGCGAGCTACGGAAGAACGTTGAAACAACGTCTTGCAACTCTCGAGCCTTGATGGTTACCATTTTGAAGTCGGAGACCGCGTCACGTTTCGTCAAACTCGACATCCCTCAAGGGAACAGAGGAGTCCCGGTTCCATCTATCGATCGTGCTTCATATGAGAGGTTGAGGTTTGGGAACGGCTTCACTGGATGGAAACGCACTGTTTTCCCGATGTAGTGCAGTTGAGGGGTGCAAATATGTCTTGACGCTACGCCTTGGAGAAACATAGAATCTCACACAACTATTTCATCATAGACTGTACGACTTTGTGGGCGAAGTTCCCATTGTGCGGGTCTTGACGAGGGAAGGGTCTCCGTGAACTCAGGAGAGTTGTTGATTCCCTTGCTTTCAATTTTGGAGAAGTCTTTGCCGATCTTCACGTGTGACGAAATTGGATTGCTTATCCCCTTCTACTGGTCGCTCAAGAGCAACGCGAGCCTCTTCATCTATAAACGCGCGTCCTGCTGAAGTATCTTTTATCTTTTCATCAAATCAACATCGCTACAAGGAGGTCGGCTTCTTCCGGATCTTCCAGTATCTTGCCCTGATGGTGGAGTAGCGTCTCTAGTGACGGTTGGAGCTTCCATGCTTGAAGAACCGTTGGGGTGGCGGAAGTGGCTCTGGTTCTGGTGATCGTGAGTGTATCATGCGGAGATGACACGGTTTTGATTACGAAGTGGTGGAGCCATGGCATTGTTTCGAAGGGCGAGGATGGTGCTGGAAGGATGCAAACTGTTATCACAAAGGGTGGCACTGCGGGGCTGGCATGCGCGTGCGGCATGTGTGCCTCGGCATGTATGTCCAGTAGCGCGTCGGCAAGCGTTTACGGCATGCGCGTCGGCAAGCGCATCGAGTAAGCGCATCTTGGGAACGCATCTGGTAGGCGCTGGATCATCTTGGAATGGGCGCTGACTTGGCGTGGACGCTGGTTAGGCATGGACGCTGGCTTGGATTTCGGTATGGTGTGGACCATTGGCATCTTCCCATACGTAGCTCAAACAGGAAATCCTTTCCTTATTCAAATTCCAAAAGGTGCTATGCTTATGAAATGGGTTGGCTCCCCTTTTTACCTCGTAGCTTTGTTATCACGTCATGGTGTTAGCGGTAGCGTGGTAGTGATAAAGTGGGCAAGCATATTAAATTTATGTACTCCAACGTTTCTCTTTCAATTTGTTTTATTGTTTTCTTGTCTTTGGTGTAAAGTAGTAGCCATAGGTATACCTTTCATAAACTTGTGGAAATACTTCATCATAAATAATTCTTCAAATGTCACCGTAGTAACGTCGCTAATAGTGATGAGATAATTATTATTGTGCAAAGTATGTATGTACGGGTAGGTGATTTTTTTTTTTGAAAGGCAAACAAAGCGCCCGGTTTATGGTTTTTGTCTTCTGGATTTCTTGGGTTGATAGATAAATGTTAGCTTTTGAGGATATTGGATTATTTTCGGGATGAATGGTTTTGATAATATAACTCGATTATGTTTTGGGAAAGGAATATTGCTTTTATGAAAGTGTGTGCTAGCAAAGAGGGCACAAGACCCAATAGTATGGCGGTTTTATTAAGAACCTAAAAAGCAGATCGTATATCTTGCCCAATATAAATTTACTCACTTGCAAACACGCCTCTCTCCAAGTAAAAGGCGGCTTTCTTTGGTAGCAAGGCGGCTTTCGGTAGCATCGCCGATTAGTCCCCAATTCTTTGGTAGCATCTTGACAAGTCCCCGGCTCGGGTGTAGTTTTAACAACCGATAACCGGGTCGTCGGGTAGTTGAGTCGGACAGAGTCGCAAGTCCCCAATCGCCGGGTAGCATCTTCAACGAGTCCCCGGTTTTCTCGTGTAGTTTTTACAACTCGGTAATGGCAAGGTCGTCACGGTAGTTGAGTCGGATTGAGTGGTAAGTCCCAAATCGCTGGTAGCATCTTCAACGAGTCCCCAGTTTTCTCGTGTAGTTTTTGCCCAGTAGCAAGGGTAAATGCGGTAGTTGAGTCGGATTGAGTGGTAAGTCCCCAATCGCTGGTAGCATCTTCAACGAGTCCCCAGTTTTCTCGTGTAGTTTTTGCAACTGGTAACCGGGTCGTCTGGTAGTTGAGTCGGATTGAGTGGTAAGTCCCCAATCGCTGGTAGCATCTTCAACGAGTCCCCAGTTTTCTCGTGTAGTTTTTGCAACCAGTAAGAGGTAAATGCGGTAGTTGAGTCGGATTGAGTGGTAAGTCCCCAATCATTTGGTAGCATCTTCAACGAGTCCCAGTTTTCTCGTGTAGTTTTTTCAACCGGTAAGCCGGTTAATCGGTAGTTGAGTCGGATTGAGTGGTAAGTCCCCAATCGCTGGTATCATCTTCAACGAGTCCTCAGTTTTCTCGTGTAGTTTTTGCAACTGGTAGCCGGGTTGTCTGGTAGTTGCGTCGAATTGAGTCGCCTTCCCCTACCATCTTGACATCTCGGGTCGAAGAACGAGATCGACAGATCGACATTGTAGCCGATAGATCAATCCTCCCATTGTGGTCGCCAATTGTTTATGGGTAAAAATTGTTTTTACTGCTTGATTTTGGTAATTTCGGTGGGTGAGTGAGAAACTGGTTCAAACCCTAAACAAATGTCTTTGCACGTGAGCACTTTATAGATTCGAGAGATCGATCCACAAGTCCGGCCTAAACCAAGAAATGGCCGTTCTAGACTTGCTTCGGTCACAAAGTGGAGGAGTAGGGTTGATTTGGGGAGGGAAGCAAAGAAAGGTGTTGAGGAGAGTAGTATCTCGACTTGTATCAGAAAAGTGAAAGCTTAGGAAGCTTGCAAGAGATGGAAGCTTTTGGGAGAGCTTGCAAAGTTGCCTTTCTGAGAGTGTAAGTGTAGTATATTTCTCCTGACCGAGACTTGTTGTCTGGTGGAAATAGGTAAGACCTATTTATACAAGTCGAGATTGAAACGTACACAGCCTCATGAAGGAAGAGAGTAAAGGGTGAAATAATGGGAGGAGGTGGTAAGCATGGTTTAATGGGTGAAAACGTTTTCACCATTATTTCCTCTTTTATTTGACCGCTTTATTCCTATTCACGCTTTCTTAATGTGAGCGTAGTGTACTGCTGCATCTTGTGACCGCCAAACCAAAACCCTAAAGAAGCATCCCCAGTTTTGTGTTGATATCTCGTTGGTTGCGCCTTGAGTGCAAGTGGTGCTTTGCTAATGGCGCGTGTGGCATGTGCCAATGGGCATGTGCGGAATGCCTTGGTGGTAGGTTGCATGGTTTGCAAGTTAGGCTACCAAAGGTGTGTGTGTTTGGCATGTGCCAATGGCATGTGCGAATGCCTTGGTGGTAGGTTACACTGATTTACCAAGTTAGGCTACCAGCGTGTGTGTTTGGCATGTGTGGAATGCCTTGGTGGTAGGTTGCACGGTTTGCAAGTTAGGCTACCGGCGTGTGTGTTTGGCATGTGCCAATGGCATGTGCGGAATGCCTTGGTGGTAGGTTGCACGGTTTGCAAGTTAGGCTACCGGCGTGTGTGTTTGGCATGTGCCAATGGCACGTCGGCCATGTTGACCTAGTTGTAAGTCTTGCAAGCCTATGGCGCTATATTTGGCGTGTGCCAATGGCATAGCGGCTTGGAATATGGCTTGCGGCACGTGTTGGCATGTGCCAATGGCATGTGCGGCCATGTTGACCTAGTTGCAAGTCTTGCAAGCCTAGGGCGCTATATTTGGCGTGTGCCAATGGCGTAGCGACTTGGAATATGGCTTGCGGCACGTATTGGCATGTGCCAATGGCATGTGCGGCCATGTTGACCTAGTTGCAAGTCTTGCAAGCCTAGGGCGCTATATTTGGCGTGTGCCAATGGCATAGCGACTTGGAATATGGCTTGCGGCACGTATTGGCATGTGCGGCCATGTTGACCTAGTTGCAAGTCTTGCAGAAGCCTAGGGCGCTATATTTGGCGTGTGCCAATGGCTTAGCGACTTGGAATATGGCTTGCGGCACGTATTGGCATGTGCGGCCATGTTGACCTAGTTGCAAGTCTTGCAAGCCTAGGGCGCTATATTTGGCGTGTGCCAATGGCATAGCGACTTGGAATATGGCTTGAGGCACGTATTGGCATGTGCCAATGGCATGTGCGGCCATGTTGACCTAGTTGCAAGTCTTGCAAGCCTAGGCGCTATATTTGGCGTGTGCCAATGGCATAGCGACTTGGAATATGGCTTGCGGCACGTATTGGCATGTGCCAATGGCATGTGCGGCCATGTTGACCTAGTTGCAAGTCTTGCAAGCCTAGGGCGCTATATTTGGCGTGTGCCAATGGCATAGCGACTTGGAATATGGCTTGAGGCACGTATTGGCATGTGCGGCCATGTTGACCTAGTTGCAAGTCTTGCAAGCCTAGGGCGCTATATTTGGCGTGTGCCAATGGCATAGCGACTTGGAATATGGCTTGCGGCACGTATTGGCATGTGGCAATGGCATGTGGGGCCATGTTGACCCTAGTTGCAAGTTTTTGCAAGCCTAGGGTGCTATATTTGGCATGTGCCAATGGCATAGCGGCTTAGTTTGGCATGGTTGCCAATGAATGTGATCGTAGTTTGGTTTTGGGCATTGTTGCCCAGTGCGCGATATGCGGCTTGGTTTGGCGTTGTTGCCATGGTACGCAGAGTGTGCGACTTAGTTTGGCATTGTTGCCATGGTGCGCGGTGGTGCGGCTTGGTTTGGCATGGTTGCCATGGTGCGCGAGTGCGGCTTGGTTTGGCATGGTTGCCATGGTGCGCAGAGTGCGGCTTGGTTTGGCATGGTTGCCATGGTGCGCGAGTGCGGCTTGGTTTGGCATGGTTGCCATGGTGCGCAGTGCGGCTTGGTTTGGCATGGTTGCCATGGTGCGCGAGTATCGGCTTGGGTTTGGCATGGTTGCCATGGTGCGCAGAGTGCGGCTTGGTTTGGCATGGTTGCCATGGTGCGTAGAGTGCGGCTTGGTTTGGCATGGTTGCCATGGTGCGCAGAGTGCGGCTTGGTTTGGCATGGTTGCCATGGTGCTTGTGATATGCGGCTTGGTTTGGCATTGCTGCCATGGTGCGCAGGGTGCGGCTTGGTTTTGGAATTAGGGTTCTATGTTGAAAACCCTAACTGGGTATTTTGAAAAAATACCCCTATTAATTATTTACACCTCGAGGTTAAA
This sequence comes from Papaver armeniacum, assembly GCA_023531295.1. Taxonomy (NCBI): domain Eukaryota; kingdom Viridiplantae; phylum Streptophyta; class Magnoliopsida; order Ranunculales; family Papaveraceae; genus Papaver; species Papaver armeniacum. The sequence continues at coordinate 17,180 of JAJJWW010016181.1, forward strand.
TGCTCTTAGTTAATGTCTTGCGGGTAACGCTAGGTCATGGGGTTTTACGATTTTACCCTTGTCTAAAACCACCATCAACACTTTCAAGATAC
>JAJJWW010016183.1:0-17331 GCA_023531295.1 Papaver armeniacum
TAAAAACCAAAAAAAGTAAAAGAAATGGGTTTAGTCCAGGTGAGACGCTACGTTGGAGGTAAATTTGGTGGAGCGGAGTTACGAGGTTCGTCTCGACATGGGGCGAGATGTTAAATGCGTTTGGGTTGGACGTAACTTGATTTTACGCCCATGTTCATGAGTCTGTTGTTAAGCAGGGAACGAACTTGTAAAACCGCGCATGGAGAGACGTAATCCAAAACTACGCCTGACGGTGACGGGGCGTAAATACAAAATGCGCCCAATGGGACACAAATATTACATTACGCCCTGGGACAAGGAATCTTGAAACTACCCGATGGGCGTGGATTTGGAATTACGCCGATGGGGTGTAATGTTTAAACTACGTCAACATCCGTGGAGACGACCTCATAATTGCTTCACCGCACACTCGGGTTCCGCACGCTTGTAAAACCTCTTTCATATCTCCTCTGTTTTCATCGATAGCAGGAATAGTAAACCTCCCATCGCTTAATGCTTTCACTTTTTCCTTTGCTGCCCTGCATCTTCTTTCTTCCTTGCTGTCAATTTCTTCTCTACAAGTTAGATTCAAAGATCCAACAACAAACAACGTAAAAGAAATATTAACTTTAATTTTACCGTACATGAGGTATGATTCAATCTTTTGTTAATTCAATTTCGCAACTAAAGATCAAAATATTGAATTATCATCACCCTTTAATCGTATTACTTGAGTTAGAGATCAACCCAAGTCCCAAAATTTTGTATTGGGTTGGAGATCACTTGAATTTAGAGGGAAAATAAATAATTTAAACCTCAAATGAGACATATGGTGAATTAAGAATCGATTGACAATTTTTTTATGCCCCACTCTTATGATTCATTATGTCTAGTTTTTGGGATGATTATCAAGTTGGGGGTGATTATTGTTTGTTAATTTGGACTATTATTTTGATTGTTTTGATTAGGATTATTACTATTTTAGTGATTAATGTTTGGTTAATTTGACTATTGTTTTGATTGATTCATCTCGTGATGCTTACTTTTGTTTATTGTATGTGTACGTATGTCGATTTCGTGTTAATAACGATAAAGATTAACAAGAAACAAAAAAATCAGAGCTCCACATGATTATAATTTAATCTCTAGTGGGTCAAATTAAGGAGATTGATGTTCCCGGGTTAGGAGGTTTCTCACGTGGAAGATGATAAATCACACGCTTCTACGACATCATGAAGTTGCAGACAACAATAACTCTCAAGCATACACATCGTGGTAACCTCGCATTCGATCATTACTCACTATAAGGTTATTTCTAGACTTAGTCCAGAGTCAAATATATTATTGAAAGAGCTGGATGGGATAGACTATTGAACATGGAATTGGGCGAAACCCCCATGCCATGCAGGTCTAATATATTGTGGAGAGGTTTTGGGATACTGGCGAATACTTTTCTACTTCCTTTTGGTGAGACATTCAGACCTTCCTAAGGAATCATGTCAATGTGTGATTATCGGGAGACGTGGGTTGATGTTCCGCATGATCAAAGTACCAATTTGAATATGTCCTGATAATATTTTTCAGATATCCAAGATGCTCGCTTTGTGCAAAAGGCGCGTCATGGAAATCTAATTCACCATGCTTAAATTTTTCGAGTTCATATTTCATACCGAAAAAAATTACTTATGATAAAAATGATAAAGCCATTGTAAAGAGTAGCAACCGTTTTTTTATGTATGTTTTGGGACAATTTTTTCTTTTCTAATACAAGGAACTATAATGATGTGATGGTTAGCCGTTTTTGACTATCTGGGATGCAGCTCTCCACCTATGATTGGGGTGGTGCCACTTTTTTGAGATCAGACATGACTCAGATATACTGGGTAGGAAGTAAGACACTAAGCTGCCCTTCTAAGTATTAGAGGTAAATTCTTTTCATATACTTCTTCTTCCTTTTCAATGTTTAATTTATCAAGGAGAAAGATTCATTTTTTTGCTTGCTATTTTGATTTAGCTGGGCTACTAATATTTGGGCATATGTTCACCGAGATAGTCCAAATTTAAGGATGATCAACCAATATGGCCTAGAAGTATCGTAGGAACCAAAAGAAGAAGATAGTTGATATTTTCATTTTTAGAACTTTACTAATGTTGACAAGGACCAAGTTACATGGCAACCTTGGGAATCATGATAAACTTGAATCTGAGCATAATCAAAACTTCCTACTCTCAAACACAAGGGTTATATTTTCTCGAATGATGCTGTGAGTATTATTAAATGGTTTTTATGACTGCTATTATTAGATGGCAATAACACCGTTATGATAATAACATACTTATTTCATGCATAATTCTTACTAATTGTACATCATAACATGTACCTCGGGAGAAGGTGTTGAGGCAAAACCATCCCACATATGGTGTTCCCATAAATCTACATACAATAGTTGGGATATCGATGATAAACAAGTGAAAACGCCTAATCGAGGAAGGTTGGCCCACGCAATAGATATTGTGCAAGTGTTTAGTATGACATTGGCGAAAGGTAACTAACTTTAAAGATTATGTAACATATCCCGATTGGGATGTTCCATTATAGTGGGTATGCTACACCTTCATAATCACACGATTCAAAAGCCCATTAACATTTTACCTATTCCGCCTCAACATCAAATATCCCCCGTAAGTATACGTTCACTATTATATGTTTTTATTTCACAATAATATGTGCTCATGTTTTTTATGTGACAGATGAATGTTATTCATTTTATCAATAAAGATAACATTCCGTCATCAATTACGTGCATTTACGTTAAATCTAACAAAAGGAGCAATTGACATGAGGAAGGCGAAGATGATGGAAATAGAAAGATTCAGACATCGGGGAATCCCATGTTGGAGGTACAACTCTCTCATTTGCATATGGCACCACATTCCCAACCTCCTTGGATCGGCCACTTTTCCCAAACAATACCACAAGCGCTTGGGAATACTATGGGACAAGGATCTTTAACAACGCCGCCGCTAATCCGCCGCCGTAGTCAATATGCCTTTTATCCCTCCGTCTCAGCGTCTTTGGAGGAGAATACAAATGATATGAATGGTTAATTTGTTCCTAATGAAATAAGATTCATTTACAAAGGTATAGTCATTTCAAGTGAAGGCTATATGACAAACTGAGTGGTCATTTCCATTTTAGTGTATAGTCACAGATAAAAACTTTGTTAGAGTGACAATGAGTGGTCATTTCCATTTTGAGTGTGATTTGATCTTCAAGATGGCTACTCAAGATGTCTACTCTTTCAATGTCTCTTATCTTATTTATTTTTTAAATTTAATGTATAGCCACTTCACTCCAAAAAAACTTTATATTTTGTTTATTATTATTTACCCTGGATATTCTTTATAAATTAAACACCTCGGCCTTCGCATTCTACAAACCAACACACCTATTCTTCTCGATTATAATGGAAAAACTACGAGAACACCTAAAACTATTATTCTTCTCAGTTCTTCTTCTTCTTCTTCTTCTTCTAATAATAGTTTTATTCGATGATGATGTAGCAAGAGCACCATCAAAACATGGTCGTTAGTTTGGGACTCTTTGTTACAAATTACACTGCCTTCAAAACTCGCATCAAATTAGGAGAAACGGATGAGGTGGAGTCAACTTCTATGGAAAGACTACTTTTGTTCAACCGCTTTTCCACCTATAATGTATTTCGTAGAAGTTACTTGTAACGTCATTTAATAAATTGTTTAATCGATACATGGGGTCATGGGATTAAATTCCTATTTTGTTCAAAAGCCCGATGCTTGTGGATACGGGATCAATCTTCACAAAAAGTGCAACAAAAGAAGAATCAATGTTAGCTTACACGATAAGCATTGATGCAATAGACGAGTACTTAGGCATTGGAGAAAACTACTCTTTTGGAAGCTACTGGAGGTTTTGTAAAAATATTGTCCACTTGTAATGGGCAAGAATATTTAAGGTGAACCAATCACGGATGTTGAAAACTACCGCTTTACAAAACTGTGGGATTTGTGGATACTGGGTAGTCCTGTGATATATGCATTGAAATGGGATAAATGTCCGCCTACTAATCGTGGCTTACACCGTATAAAGGGGAGCATTGGTGGTCGAGGTTGGAGGTGTCGTGATGATCTCCGGTTTTGGCATGCATTTTTTGGTATGCCCGACTAAACAATGATATTAATGTGATGAATCGTCAGATGTTTTTCAAAGTCTTGTTATAGGAAAAGAACCACCAAGGAACTTTTGTGGTAAACAGACATTCATATGATATGCCGTATTATCTCTAGGATGGCATATACCAAAGATTGCTATTGATTATTATGTCCATTAAACATCCGTAGGGAAAAAATTTTTCGTGGATGCAACAGGTGGACTAAAGATGTAGAGCGAGGATTTGGTGTTCGCGAACAACAATGGGAATCATCAAACAACCTCAAGAGAATGGGATCCGTGATGCTTGCCTATATCAATGAAACCCGTATTATTTTACATAATATGATAGTCGAGATGAGCGTCATCTGATGGCAACATATATATGCAGAACCCATCACCATTTAAGTATCAAGAGAAATAGGAAGCACTTTCCCCAAATTAGAGTCAGCGAATGTGGTCGCAATGCGAATCAAACAAACGACATTAATCATGATGACTTGATCGAAACATATGGTCGAATAATACCGGGATAATAAATAATTGGGCACAAGGATAGGTATAACTATTTGGATTTGTTTTTTATTAAAATTTATGCTATTTTTCATTTTTTTTACTTTAAATGTATTATCTCTTTCTATGTAATCATCGTTATTTTAATTAATTATCAAGTAGTATAAAAGGGTTATAAAGTTAATTCAATTGAACGAAAAATAATATTAAAATCCAAAAATTACATAATAAACTGGGCAAGAATAAAAATTAATATTAAACACAATTAAACTACTAAACCTATTAGACATAATACTTCTATGCTCAAGATTGGTTTCTCTTATTCCGCACAATGTCCGCTTTTAGAAGTTCGAAATACTCTTTGTAAGGGATCCATTTATCGAGATCCTCGCATTATGATGCGTAATTCTTTCATCTCACGTTGTTTAGTTGCTTTTGTCAGTTAAACTCAAACTTTGTTTTAGCAAAACTCGTGCTCTTTTTGTTCCATCTTGAATTTTTGATTGTGCTTCGTAATGGGAATTAAAATGTTGTTGTTCTTGAATAAGTTGTCGATCATTTCCTCTTGGGCCGTTGATTTTTCTCTCCTCGCTTTCTTTAGTCGCTTTCTCGCTTTTCTTCCCAAATACTCACTGTCTTTCTATGTCTCCTATCTCACTGCTATTAATGCACTTGACTCTGAGTTCCTTGATCATGTTCTTCACCATCCTCCTCGCCATTCTCATAATTTTCCTCATCGCGTTGTGTCAAACATAAATGTTGTTGGAGCACATTATATTTTATATTTTCCAAAATAATTGAGTAGCACTTCGTGCTTAAATGGCTTCCCATCATTACAATCCTTGAACCGCAAATTTTGCTTCTTCGAAAGCTATTATTATTTTTTATCACTTAGTTCATGCGGGTAAACAATACAAAATAAGTGTTACAAAAATTGTAGAAACTTACCGCTTTTCGTGACCTCCATCCAAACATGATGTTCATGTTGCTTTCCCCTTCTTTTTGTAGAATAAAGACACATCTTTGCTTATTCCCCGATATCATTTTTTCCACGAGGTCCAAGGTCGCTTTTATTTTAGGTAATATTTGTTCAATATCATGTTTGATGCGACTCCATAATTCCATTTCGGATTGATCGGCCTTCAACACCGATCTTGAGATATTGATAAATGAATTTTAGACATCGTTAAATCTTGATTGTTGAAAAATTAGGACCTCGAGGAATTCGTGGTGCCATTAACCCGAAGTTCAATGAAAAACTTGGAAACTAATTTGAAAGACAATGGAATGAGTTCAATGAAAACTATTAAACTAGTTTGAAAGACAATGCAATGACTCTGTTTCTGTTGTGATAGACAGATTGAATAACTCAGATGTATTTATAGATATACGGTCAAGTACAGCTTTAGTTTCCAACGGGTCTTAAATGGCCAACGCTCAAACTTTCCAACGCCCCAAAAAATTCGAAATTTGCGGAAAAACATGAAATGAGATTTCCCAACCGGCATCGAAAATTCTAAAATTTCAAAATATCGAAAAACAGATGAAAATGGTGAAAGGATGGGGCGCGAGATTTAAATTACGCCCATGCAAGAACAGGAGGAGTTTATAATTGCTACCGAGAGTCGCTATTTAAAATCGCGCCGATTGCATGACCAAATTACGCCCAATGGGGCGCAATCATATAAACCGCCCGGTACAAGCGTAACTCAAAACTACGTCCCATGGAACGTGAACTCGAAATCCGTCCCAATCGGGGCGCAATTATAACCTCGCCTCGCCAAACGAATTTGAAATTCCGCCCTTAATCAGTGAATCGTGAGTTACGCGAGATCACTAAAAACCAAACCAAAGACCAAATATAGTTTGGGTTTTTGTTTTAGTCCGTATATGATCTTTACTCCTCTCCGTAGCGCTTGGTTTTTCGACCAAATTTTTAGTTATACTCCTCGACTGTGGTTGCTCTAACTAGTCAAGAAGAACTTACTTGTTGTCGAAATAAGAATAAGTAATAGAACCTTAAGACAACGGAATAATGATCGACTGAAGTAAAAAAGCACTCACTCTATTAAGAAATAATTGTTGGAAGCTTGAAACAATGAACAGAACCACAGGTTCAACAAGGTGTCCTTAACATATTAGTTCGTGGGTATACTCAATGCTAAACCCTCACAGCGACGATGTGTCTAGGATAAGAATGTCTGATATAACTTGAGTTAGCACGACGCAAGTTACCCTCTCTTTAACTTAACAACGAGGAATGAAAGTAAACACGCCACGCAAAACAAAGCAAGAAGATGAAAAGAAGACTAGAAAGTACTCGCTTCTTGTGTGTTGTGTAAAAAATTTTCGATTTGTATTTTATAGGAGATGATTGCTTAAAAATCAAGTCAGGTTTAGGTTTCCTTGTAAAACAATTAAAATCGGAAAATGATTTCTCCCATAAATAAAACACTTAGAGAAATTAATTTTGGAAATGGTTTCTAAAGAAAAACTCTTAAAAAAAATATGAAACATAAAACTTGTTGCATGATATACGCGCGTATTCATGAGTTGGGGGATTAGGCCAATCCCACCCGATCCACCATCATTCGTCAATATATCCAGAGGAATATGGTTATAACCGGCATTCCTTCTCTAGTATTCCCAATGTGGGACTAAATAGATTCATTCACTCAAAGAAATGAGTGATCATTCATGGATTCCTTAAGTCCTAAGATCAAACCACACCAAGACTAAAAACATTTTAATTAAAACTCATTTTTGTTTAATAGTAATTAGCTTCACCATGGAATACCTGATACCAACTCAAACTTAAGGTTTATATTTTCATGTATTATTCATATCCTAAGGCCAAGCATTATGGGAGAGGTTATCCCTTTCCTTATCCCTTGAATGTAGGAAAGGGATATGGGTCACAAGGCAACCTCACTATGATCTTTTTTTATATCTTCCCTATATGACAACGAAAACTCAGTTTCTGCGTGAATGGTGCAAAACGGAAACTCAGTTTCCGATTTTTTTTTTACCCAATTTTTTTTTACATTGGATAAATTGTATATGTTAAAAGATAATTAATAAAAGAAAAATAAGGATATAAAAAACCTGGCGAGATTGGGGTATACCCAGATTAATTGGGGTATACCCAGATTTAAATGGACCTAGTGTCCTTGCTAAGGGTGGTGAAATGGGCCGAAGTTACGAAAATACCCTTGACATTTATAATTAAAAGTTAACCTAATAAACTGATTTCACTTCATCTTCTTTTCTTCCTCTCCTCCTCCAACCATCATACCGACCTCTCAACAACATTTCATCATCAAACCCAAAAATACTCGTCGATTATCGATTCGAAAATTTAAATTCCATCATCGATAAATCTTTATCGTCTCAAGCAAACTTATAGAAAACCTACTAAAGATGACCCCAAATTGGACGAACCACTCAACTCAAACCCAAGAAAATCTGCAGGTATTTTGCCGGCACGGTATAGGTTGAACATCGTGCCGACCTTTCATACCCGGATGTGACATTTATAGAGTCGGCAGGGTATTCAACTAACTACCTTGCCGGCCCTAACGGCTAGGCTTTGGTCGACACTTTTTTCATTTTGCGACCTTGCCGGCTAATTGTTGTGCACTTCCATCAGTGTGCTCAATGGTTTTTTGTTACAAACCCATCACCAAATCAACTGCTACAACACAATCATGTTTCGAATGAAACAAATGAAACTCGTATCCAAGTAGGTATTTACAAACTCTCGGAACCATGTTTTCAAAATAACAAAAATATACCTATTTCGAGAAATGAAGTATGGAACAGCTGTGATATAACTGATGATATTCATGTGAGAAAGAGAGATTATCTTCTCTGTTGTTCCTAAATGCACAGCACCCAATGTAGTAAACAATAATCAGGAAGATGAGGAAAATAATGTTCATGACATCAACCTTCTTCCGAGTCATTGGTAGTAGAGGAACTTTCCCCTCAAAATAAAATTAGTTTTAGAAGAATCAATGCTTGTAAATAATTAGAACAATACATGAAAAAACATAATCAAAATACTGTAATTAATTTATGGAAGACATAGAAAATGTCATTCATTTTACATCACACTACAAAGTACCCATTCGTAATTCGTTATCCATTGGTTTACCACCTTAATTTTTAACCACAAAAATCCATGATTCCATCTTTTGATTCTTCTCAAATTCTCTCGCATAATTCTGTTTGTAAGTATCCATCTTAGTAGTTAGTAGTTCACTACGGGTTCTTTGCACATCCTTCGTAATTTAGTAGTGATTTTTGTTGCAAAGATCATACTGTTATTGCTATTAAGTTGTGGTAAAGGTGTTAAAGGAGAAAGAAAGAGAGGCAGAGGACCGGGATAATGAAGAGTTGAGCTGAATAATTGTGACTAAAATACTATAACTATCCTCCAATGCATGCTAATCCTTTAACATGTGTCCAAACTCTGAAGTACTGGACGTACACGTATCTAATTATGTACTTGAGAAACTGGCCAGCTGGGCATGTTAAGAAATATATATGCAGCCTACCAACTGTTCGCCTGCAGGCTAGGAAATGTATACCCAGCAGACCATGTTTTCGCCGTCAGGTTAAGAAATGTATACCCAGCCGATCATGTTTTCGCCGGCAGGTTAAGAAATGTATACCCTGCCGACTAATGAAAGTGTTCTCGCCGGCATTGTTATTATTTCACAAAGACGCCGACGTATGATGGTTGGTACGGTCGATATTTGTCGACCTTGCCGACTTTTCATACTTTCAGTTCCGAAAGTGTAATTTTTTTTCTACGATTTCGAGTAAGTTGAAACCATTAAATCGCCATAGGAACCCATTTTAGTAATGTTTGACTAGTGTAGTTTTCTTTTCCGTTCACAGAAGAAAAGAAAAAATTTCTTTTCCGTTCACAGAAGAAAAAAGTTTATTAGTGCTAATTAAAAAAGGGCAATTTAGCCATTAATGAAAATATGTGGCTAAGGGGTTTTAGGATTTACTTCTAAATGACCCTATTTTTTATTATTTGGTATACCCCAATTAATTTGGGTATACCCAATCTCGCCAAAAAAAAAAAAAAAACTATGAAAACCAAAAAAAAAAACTGTTTCCGTAAAGCACAATTTTACACTTACTACCTTAGATCAGATGAGATGTGATCCAGTTTGAGTAGTAGGGAAGGAATATCCCTAGTTGTAATTCTAGGTACCGAGTTCATGGGTTCCCTACTCTACTGTTTTTAACTAAAGAAATTGGGTCAATTGCCCAAATATTTTTAAAACATTGTTAATGGACGAGTAAAAATTAGTATGGGTGAAATGGACACCAAGAAAAATAGCAAGAATGAATTTAGATTCATCATAGCTTATACTTAAAAATTAGCGAGGGTGAAAATTGGATGCATCTATTTGATGTAAATTAAAAATAAGAAAAAGTATTTGAAAATGGGTAAGATAAAACGCCATTTCGTATTGGTGTTTTTACATTCGATCCATTTAAACAGATTATCAAATTTGACATGTATTTTTCACTCAAGAATTGTCGTTATTGGGTTAATTAACCAATTTTATGTTTCTTAATCTATATTCTATAGTACTAAATATTTCACATGAATTATAATTAACAGATGGTAGAAAATGAGATGTTGAAGATTCGTCCGATGTGGTGCTTAAGATAGTGGTGCAAGTGCAGCTGCTCATAGAATGACACAACTGGCTTCTATCTTTTTCTCTCTTTTTTTTTAAACATAACTAGCCTCGGTGTATTCATTTTTTGGCTTTCGGAGTGATAGTGTTGGATCACTAATATATGCGATTCATTAACTTATGGGTCAAATAGATGTGTACATTGTTGGTAATCTGCAAACCAAGCAGCGGATGATTGCTCCATAGGGAGACTCACGACAGCAGTATGGAAACATACAATTCCGCAATCTATCAGTTCTATTGTAATAGCAGACTCTATGTTGGGACGATTAGATGTTGAAGACAAGACAAGGTAATAATGTTTCAGAAAATTTGTTAATGTAATACTTGCATAGTCTGTTATGAAGCTTCAAATGCGGCTATGTAACCTGTTATGTAGTCGAGGATGGTTGCATAACACTATATGTATCGACGTTTTTGTTAGAACTTAAATCAACCAGTAAAAATGAATGCATAACCTGTTATGCACATACAAATGTCTGCATAAATTGTCATGAAGTTGACAAAATGGATGCATAACGCATTATCCAACTATTTTCATTAACACTGAAATAAAAAAAGTGTTGCATAATCTCATATGTATTCGAGAAAGTGGATGCATAACATGATATGCATCCGAAAATATGATTTTATAATGCATTATGCATCAAATTTTTACGCAAAGCACTAAAATCAACCTAAATAATGGTTGCATAACCTGTTTCCCAGCTACAAAAATGGACACATAACCCGTTATGCAGTCGAGAAAATGACTGTATAACTCGTTTTGCGTCTTCTTTTTTTTTTGTTGGAATATTATTTTTTTAAGCGTATACATCGGTTTAGTGGTTGCATAACGAAATTAGGGGATGCATGGACTAAGATATGGTTGAATAAGGAGCTATGCATCCTTTATGGTGGTTGCATGATTCGTTACACATTCTCTCTTTCTTTTGTTGGAATGTTACTTCATCAGTATGTACGTCGATTTAGCGGTTGTATAACCAAAATAACGGATGTATGACCAAAAATATGATTGCATAATGTGTCATGCATCTTTTATGGTGTATGCATGTTTTGTTATGCATCTTTTTTGGAGGCTGCATAACGAATATGTAATCAGTTTTCGAAAATTTTGACTAAAATTACGATCACCTCTGACTTTTTTCGTGATTTTTCTTTTTTTAATATTGTTGTTTGTACTCATTGTGTAAATATCTTTAAAAGCTTTTGAACGAGATAAAATCTATAAAATTCTAAGGCACGGTTTTTTAGACATGTTGTATCCTAATTTGCTTGTCAGTTATTAACGAGGTATCCAGAAAATTTTCATTATTTCAGATAACTATACAAAATACTGAAAACCTGTTTGAGCTTGAGGATTAGGGGTGAGCATGGGCCGGTATGGACCGGTTTTCGCCTCATCCGCATCCAATCCATTGTACTACGGATTTCAAATTTGGCATCCGCATCCAATCCATATCCAACGGATTCGCATCCAATGGATGCACGGATGGACGGATTGGATGCGGATAATCCAATGGATTTGTTTTAATTAAAATTCATAGTAAAGAAAATAAGCGGACGCAAACAACTCCTTATAAAATCTACATATCCTATATATATGTATACAAATATAAATATGCCATGTGCAACACCCCAAGCAAACATCTTAAAAATTCCTAAATGATCCATAGTATTTTGTAAAAATATATAAATGCCCTTAATTTGACTTGATATGGATGTCCAACGGATTTTCAAAAGGTTGCATCCGGACGAATCCGTTATCCGTTGGATTTCAAAAATTCCATCCGCATCCAATCCATTAACGAACGGTCCGGGCATCCATCCGCAAATGAACGGTTGGTCCCGGTTAAATCCGCGGATTACGGGTCAAATGCTCACCCCTATTGAGGATATAAGATAAAAAAATAATTGGGCCTATAGCGTATAATAATAGGCCGGTCAAACAAAAACTTTTTGCAAAATTTTGGACAACTTTGGGCCACTATTTTGCATAATGGTACTGTTTTGTCTACCGTAAACATTTTTCCCCGAATCAAAATTTCTGGCGTCATCAATAGTTATGGGTCTAGAATTCCGCATGTGAAGCAGAGTATTAAGGTTTTGCCGCTTCTGCCTATTCCACCACTGGGTTCTATTTCAATAAAATCTGCTACAGAACTACAGCTAGACTGGTCATAACCCTGTACTAATTTTGAAATAAAGAAAGATTGTTGCTCCATTTGGATCCATGTTTGAAGTATTGTTGAATCTTACTTTGGCAAATCCGACTCCAAATCTAATAGAGTTAATTAGTGTTTGGGTGGTAGATTTTGGTACCCTTTAGTGTTTGGGTCTAAGTTTATCCGTTATAGTGTTTGGGCCGTAGACTTTATTTTTAACCAAACAAGTTTATCAGATTTTTTATGTTGCAACTTGCAGATTCCTTATTAGTTAACTTTCTCCAAAGTGCAAACTAGTGGATAAGAACATAAAAGCTAGATAAGGATTTATAGTAACAACAATTCAACGCCAAATGTGAACATATAATCACATTTTCTATTATCAGATCCAATGCCAACAGGGTTTTTGGTTGAACAAAACAAAGACATCAAAATGATTTGATAGCTAGATGATTTGTCGCCTGCTGACTCGACTTACATATCTACTATTTTGGCTCAGCATATGTACCGCAAGTACAACTCCACACTAGTCTACCTAGAGGTGTAAATCGTGCCGGCCCGGCACAGCCCAGCCCACGAAGTCACGTGCTTAAGCGTCTTTGTGGGCTTAAATTTGAGATGTCTTGGAGATTCAACGTCTTGTGCTAAATGGTTAAATGCCCGTCTTTGTCTTGTGCGAGAAAAATAAACGTGTTGTGTCGTCTTTGTCTTGTGCTAGCACACTTATTTTATGTTCTCCAAAATAAATATTTTTGAGATATTTTAGTTAGTACATGTATTATTATAGAAATAAATTAGCATAATCAGAAGATAAAATATCAGAAATTGGCTAAAACAATGATTTTTGTGAAATATGCATCAAATGTGATGTATTGTGTAGTATTTTACGCATGACGTAGGCGTGCTTTCTTCGCGTCTTTGTCTTTGTCTTGGTAGTGTGCTAACATCGCCGCGTCTTTGGTCAGGTCGTGTGCCTATTTTGTTACGGTAGCAATATATTATATATTGATACTACATATTAATGTACTCCCTCTGTTTTTGGAAAACGGAAAATGGGTCATTTGTCCAAAAAAATTTAAAACACGGTTCAAATGGACGAGTAAAAAAATTTATGGGTGAAATGGACAAAAAAAAAAAAAACAAGGATGAAAGTGGATTCATCCCGGCTTAAACTTAAAAAATAGCAAGGATGAAAGCCGGATGCATCCCTCTGTTGATGGTGGTTTTTAGACAAGGGGTAAAATCGTAAAAACCCCATGACCTAGTGTTACCGCAACACATTAACTAAGAGCATTTAACTCGGTGTAAATAATTAATAGGGGGTATTTTTCAAAATACCAGTTAGGGTTTTCAACACAGAACCCTAATTCCAAAATCAAGCGCACCACACGCACCATAAGCGACGATACCAAACCAAAGCGCATATCTGCGCACCAAGCGACAATGCCAAACCAAGCCTATCTACGCACCATGGCGACAATGCCAAACCAAGCCGCATCTGCGCACCATGGCAACAATACCAAACCAAGCCGCACCACTGCAGCACCATGGCAACAATGCCAAACCAAGCGCATCTCAGACCATGGCAACAATGCCAAACCAAAGCCGCACCCTGCTGCACCATGGCAACAATGCCAAATCTCAAGCAGCCTATGCCTTTTGCCCACGCCAATTATAAGCCTAGGCTTGCAAGACTTGCAACTAGGTCAACATGGTGGCTGCGTGCCAACACGTGTGCAAGCCATATTTCCAAAGCCGCTCGCCTTTGGCCCACGCCATTATAGCGCCCTAGGCTTGCCGACTTGCAACTAGGGTCAACATGGCCGCACGTGCCATTGGCACATGCCAACACGTGCGCAAGCCATATTTCCAAGCCGCTATGTCTTTGGCCCACGCAAACATAGCGCCCTAGGTTTGCAAGACTTGCAACTAGGTCAACATGGCTGCACGTGCCATTGGCACATGCCAACACGTGTCGCAAACCATATTTCCAACTGACTATGCCTTTGGCCCACGCCAATTATAGCGCCCTAGGCTTGCAAGACTTGCAACTAGGTCAACATGGCCGCACGTGCCATTGGCACATGCCAACACGTACGCAAGCCATATTTCCAAAGCGCTACGCCATTGGCCCACGCCAATTATAGCGTCCCTAGGCTTGCAAGACTTGCAACTAGGTCAACATGGCCGCACGTGCCATTGGCACATGCCAACACGTACGCAAGCCATGTTTCTAAGCCGCTATGCCTTTGGCCCACGCACAACATAGCGCCCTAGGCTTGCAAGACTTGCAACTAGGTCAACATGGACGCACGTGCCATTGGCACATGCCAACACGTGCGCAAGCCATATTTCCAAGCCGCTATGCCTTTGGCCCACGCCAAACTTAGCGCCCTAGGTTTGCAAGACTTGCAACTAGGTCAACATGGCCGCACATGCCATTGGCACATGCCAACACGTGCCGCAAGCCATATTCCAAGCCGCTATGCCTTTGGCCCACGCCAAATATAGCGCCCTAGGTTGCAAGTCTTGCAACTAGGTCAACATGGCCGCATGTGCCATTGGCACATGCCAACACGTGCCTTAAAACCATATTTCTAAGCCGCTATGCCTTTGGCCCTCGCCCAACATAGCGCCCTAGGCTTACAAGACTTGCAACTAGGTCAACATGGCCGCACGTGCCATTGGCACATGCCAACACGTGCCGCAAGCCATATTTCCAAGCCGCTATGCCTTTGGCCCACGCCAAACATAGCGCCCTAGGTTTGCAAGACTTGCAACTAGGTCAACATGGCCGCACATTCCATTGGCACATGCCAACACGTACGCAAAGCCATATTTCTACGCCGCTATGCCTTTGGCCACGCCAAACATAGCGCCCTAGGTTTGCAAGACGTGCAACTAGGTTAACATGGCCGCACGTGCCATTGGCACATGCCAACACGTGCCGCAAGCTATATTTCTAAGCCGCTATGCCTTTGGCCCGCCAAATATAGCGCCCTAGGCTTGCAAGACTTGCAACTAGGTCAGCATGGCCCCACGAGCCATTGGCACATGCCAAACACACACGGTAGCCTAAACCAAACCGTGCAACCACCACCAAGGCATTCCGCACATGCCATTGGCACATGCCAAACACACACTTTTTGGTAGCCTAACTTGCAAGACTTGCAACCTACCACCAAGGCATTCCGCACATGCCATTGGCACATGCCAAACACACAGCTGGTAGCCTAACTTGCAAACCGTGCAACCTACCACCAAGGCATTCCGCATATACCATTGGCACATGCCAAACACACGCCTCGGTAACCTAACTTGCAAACCATGCAACCTACAGCCAAGGCATTCCGCACATGCCATTGGCACATGCCACATGCGCCACTAGCAGCGCCACTTGCACTCAGATGCAACCAACACTCGAGACATCGACACAAGGCGGGGATGCTTCTTTAGGGTTTTGGTTTGGTGGTCACGACATACGCGTACACTACGCTCACGTTAAGAAAGCGTGAAAAGGAATAAAGCGGTCAAATAAAAGGGGAAATAATGGTGAAAAACGTTTCGCCCATTAAACCATGCGGTTACCACCTCCTCCCATTATTTCACCCTTTACTCTCTTCCTTCATGAGGCCATGGTACGTTCAATCTCGACTTGTATAAATAGGTCTTACCTATTTCCACCGGACAACAAGTCTCGGTCGGGAGAAATATACTACACTTACACTCGGAAAGGCAACTTTGCAAGCTCTCCCAAAAACTTTCATCTCTTGCAAGCTTCCTAAGCTTTCACTTTTCCCCCGATACAAGTCGAGATACCACTCTCCTCAACACCTTTATTTGCTTCCCTCCCCAAATCAACCCTTCTCCTCCACTTTGTGACCGAAGCAAGTCCGGAACGGCCATTTCTTGGTTTAGGCCGGACTTGTACGAGATTGATCTCGAATCTATAAAGTGCTCACGTGCGAGCACTTTTGTTTAGGGTTTGAACCAGTTTCTCACTCACCTACCGAATTTACCGAAATTGGCGAAGAAACGATTTTTACCCATAAACACTTGTGTAAAATAAAAATAAGAAAAATATTTGAAAATGGACGGGATGAAATGGTTACATCTGCCTATTTTTAAATTTTTGTCCATTTAAACGTGTATCTAAATCAAACAGTCCTTTTCACCCGTGAAATTTTGATTTTGGTCTTTTTAACCAATTTTGTGTTTGGAAAAGATACTTTCACTTTTTCATTTTAGCCTAAAAATAGGCAAAATTGAAAAAGTGAAAGTATCTCTTTCCGAAAAATGGGGAGTAGTAGTATGTTATATATAATAATATGGAGTGTCATACTCCCAAGTCTCTAAAAGATAGGCGGGTTTGTGTGTAAATTTACACACAAACCACGCCCTACCTTTAGAGACGGAGGGAATTAGTATGTAGTATGTTATATATTAATATTGATACTACATATTAATATGTAGTATGTTATATATTGACACTACATATTAATATGTAGTGTCATATTAGTATGTACTATGTTATATATTGATATTACATATTAATATGTTACTAGTATAGTACTAGTTACTACTAGTATATTAGTAGTTACTACTAGTATACTAGTATAGTATTAGTTACTACTAGTATATTATTACTAGTTACTACTAGTATACTAGTAAACTAGTTTACTAGTTTACTAGTACACATGTTACTACTAGTATAGTAGAGTAGTTACTTAATTTACGAGTAACATATTCTTTTTTACTA